>SNQJ01S0012255.1:344997-361325 GCA_010110895.2 Picea sitchensis | reverse complement strand
GGTTTGGTGAATCATTGTAGGGGGCACCGGGTTGCTGGGGGTTTTGGGCACGGGGGCCAGGTTTCCTTTCGGTATCCTAGAGCCAGGGAGATGGATAGGCTGCTCCTAGATGGCTGGGTGGTTAGTCAGTTTGGGTAGGGTTTGGTCAAGCAACAAGTTGGGCAATGCAACAGGGAGGACAACCAGACAAGCGGGAGTTTAGCATCAGATGAAGGTATTTTAATTTATGTATTTTTTTTATGTATTTAAGGAATATGTAGTGTTATGTGGTTGTTCGTAAGCTTATTATTATCAGTTCAATAAATTTTATATATGTTGGTTATGAAGTGTTAAAAATGTTAGGATAACATTTCTTTAAAATAAATATTTTTTCTGGTTTTATAAGGCTCTGTTGAGAAGAACCTTACATTGACTTTGAATTTGACCAAAGATTCAAACCTAACATTTTTTCTAGTTGAGAATACCAAGAGGTGCGCTAGGATAGGGAACACTAGGATATCAAGTAATTAGGTCAAATGATTCATTATAAGTTCCTAAACAAAATGGTTAGGGTTTGTTGTAGCTACATAATTAGAAAACTTAGTTGTAGTTGTAACTAGTGGCATAACGAGGTTAGAAAATAACCTCCCAATCTATCTTCCATTGGTTAGACTATCTGAAGATATTGTGGGCCAATAAACTACTAGAAATAAAGGGATGTGCTCATTTTTGCATAAAAAATATAGCAATATTGTCACCCAACCATAGGTACAACGAACACCCCCTAGCACCCTAACCTTGATAGAAAAAATAATTATGGTAGCAAACCAATAGCCAACCAAGGCTAGTACACCTTTCTCCAAGCGTAGATAACCAAGCAATAATAACCAAAAACTAAGAAGAAAGTCCCAAGCATAACCAAGAGAAAGTCCAAGCCAAAACCAAAATGCCAGTTGCAGCAACTGCAACTACAATTCCTCTCAAAAAATTCACACCACCAGTCTTATGCAGTTGTGAGAGTGACAAATGAGCTCTAGTACCCTCTATTTATACTTCTCTATCTCAGTTGACTAGGCTAACTTCTCTTACTGGAGGTTTATAACTAAATATTAAATATTCTCTTGAGCCAACTTGTCTCCTAGGGTTACTATACAACGTTTTAGGGTTTCTCTTACTTCCCAAAATATTCTAGTCTTGTCAAGCATTACAAGTGGAGGTTAATACCTCCCTCAACTACCATAATATCAATAAAATATACTCTTATGGATTTTCCATTGACCCTTCTAGACAAGAGATATTTCCATGTAAAAGGGCTAACCCTACTAGATAATTCTAGTTTAATGGAAACATAATCAATAGTGTAGTTTGTCACTCCCGAGTAAAATGCCCACCATCATGTTTCAAATCATGTACATAACATTATTAGTAATGCAACAAATAAGCATTTTTAGCTTTGTATGGCCATTGTCAACATAGGAAATCATGGTCCCAAAGAAAAAATTGTGATAGCATTGAATCTTACTATGGGGAAGCCAAATTTCTAAAAGAATTGTTTCTTCTTTAGAGCCCTTGAAAACATCAACATGATGGATCTTTGGGGTGGTATAACTAATCCAAAAACGCTTAGATGTCAAATTAGTTCTTAAATACACATAAACATCCCAACATATTCGGGAAATGAAGATCATCTTTCACTATTTCCAAACAACATGTGAATGTCTTACTTATCCTTAAACTTCAATAACATTGATGAATAACTTGCGGAAATAAAATGTTGAAATGAAGTAAAGTAAGATCAACAAAAAATCAAATGACACATAAACAATTTGTGAATAAAGTTCACCCCAGGAATGATTTTAGGGTTCAAATTCCGCTCATGGGCTAATTTTCCATGGTTTTTTCCAAAAAAAAGATTCGCTATTCTAAAAATGATTCGCCCAAATTATATAGGATAAAATTATTTAACCTTAAAAATCACCAAAATTTTATGCAAACTATACTAAATCCTTAGAAATTTGAATATTTTTACAAAAATATCGCCAAACATTTTATAGTTGGAATATGAAAGATTAGTAAGATTCGCCAAAGTTTCTACATTTTAAAATAAATTTCCATCCTTAAAATCATCCCCGGTTCACCCATATTGGATAGTCCCCACACCCCTTTCCAATCAATGAGAATGATCAATTAATTCTCAAATGCCAAAATTGCAATGAATCGACTTATAAATACCAAGTTTTTGAATACAACCTTCAATTTTGTCACTCAATACAGAAACAAATGTCATTACCAATTTCCTAAAAACATTATGAGAAAAATGAATATAAACTCGATTATGTTTTGAAGAGATTCTTAAAGACCAATTTTAGCATGCATAACAAGACTATGTGTCTAATACATGACAAATTGGACTAAGAATTTTCATACATGGCAATTTTATGCAAAATAGACATTACCATCAAATTTCTCTTGAAAATATGAGAAAAATGAGTATAAACACTTTATACTTCCCTCAAAGAACTCAATAGCATGAAAAACAAGGTAAACCAAAACTTTGAGCACCTCTTGCATGCAAAATGGGGAAATATGCACTTGGCAGAAACTTTTATGGCACACATTCCAATCCTGGCATGAAAACACGTGGCTCATACACTATCTAGAGCTACGTTTAAATTGTTGTGGGTGACCTAATTGTGGCCCTATATACTCAGAATTCTTTGTTACACCTTAAATAATGTATGATTTAGTTTTTATAACATGCATAACTTATGATGTATTGGTAGGAGAATCTTTGTTAAGTCATTGGAATATCCCAAGAATATTATCATGGAGGTCATGGGTTTGATTCCCATGGGTATCCAATTTTATTCTCTCTTAGCCATTATTGGTCAATCAAAGAGTGCCACATGACACTCTTTGGTTGGTCCACATGGTTGCACAGTCACCTTCCTGCATCAACAATCTACCAAATCACTTCATATTCATTGCCACATCAACATAGATCTGTTGATTGTATCTTCCACCTATCACCCTACCACGTCATATGACACTTGACACATAGTAATTTGTCCACATGGGTGCCTGAAAATGAAAAAAACAAGTGACACATGGTAGCCTCTTGTGCTTCCATGTCATCCTGCTAGAATCAACATAATTTCATCATTTCAGTTGTATGGATGACCATGTGGCAACCTGTGGGATTACGACATGGCACCCCTATTTAATGTATTTTTTCCAACTTTAAATGACCATAAGTTTCTCATACAACGATTGTTTGAGGTGATTTTTACACTGTTTGAAAGCTATCGCTGAGATGTACGCAGTAGAGTCATTTTAAAAATAATTTTATAAGATAAATGTTTGAGCATTTTTGGATCCTCCTGGATCTCTTTGAGCATTTTAGATCCTCCTATAACACACCTCCCCACTGAATAATGTTTGGACCTCCATAAATATGGATCATTCATAAATCAAGTGAGGGAATTGTCGTCTCACTTGTCCAATATCATCCATATTTCTTTCTTGGATAATGATTACCTGAGTCATCACAACCATAATGAAGACTGAAACAACATTGTTGACCAAGTTAACCATTCCCTTAAATTCACAAACTCCTCCATTAATTGTTGCAGTAGCTAACCATACTTCACTGACTAGTAATAAACCAAACAACAAAATTGAATATACAGATGTGAAAGAGAGTGAACCATTAACATATTTGTCCTTCGTAATAAAATAGGAACAACATCAACCAAAGGACCTGTTTTTCTTTCAACCATATTCTGTAAATTTGGATCCTGGATACTACCATTAACTAGAAGTTTTATGTGCCCTGTAGTGACAAATATGAAATTAGTATTCATATTATGATCTCTCAGAATGAACTCAATCCATTCCTCAAAAATATTATACTTGTTCTATTCCCTATAGAAAATTTCCTTCTTTTCATACAAGTATGGAATTCCCAAAACCATACTGCAAATGTCAAGTGGAACCATGTCTAACCCTACCTCATCAATGAAACTAGGTGTGATATCAAACCGTAATTTCCATTTCTTAGTTGCATGTACCTTAGCATTATCACAAATACAACCCAAAGGATACAGTCTCAGATGAGGCCTAGTTTCCAATACCAACTTTTCTACAACTTTCTCTTAAATAAGATTTACTTGTGATCCATTATAAACAAGTGTATCAATCTTAGTGTGCTTTGAGATAACTCATAAACGAAACAAATCTTTTATTTTCCTTCCATCACGAATTACATTAGACTTTGCAGAACAAGTAAATGAACTGAAACTTGCAATTTAATATTTAACTTTGATGCCCATAGTTATAACTTTAGTTTCATCCTCAAAATCTGATCCAAACTCCTGAACTATGCTTGTGTTCTTCTTTTTACCCTTCTTATATTGAGCTCACTTTGGTTTGAATTCTAGATGCAACTTCTAACAATGCTTCTCGTCATTTCGTTTCTTATCGCAGTGAGAACATGTAGGCTTCTTTTCTTCATCCTTATTCATTGTAACTGTCTTCTTACTTTTTCCTTTTCCCTTTGACTTATTTTCAAATTCATGAGGCTCTTCTGACACATCCTCAATAAAATGTTTTGCTTTTCTCACTTCAAGTTGAGTATCTTGTATTGATACTTCTTCAATATTAGTAGGATTAAATATCAATATAGTATAGCGAAGATATGGATGCATAACACCAATATAATTTAGAAGAGTCTCAGGAGTATGTAATGGAATTCCAAAAGATAATGCTTTCTTCTTAAATTCCAGTGTATAAGCTTGAACATTTTCCCTTTTTCCTTCTTGTAAATGTTTCCAAACAATCATTGATGTTTTCAGAGAAGCTAATGGTTAAAATTGATTTGTTAATGCAACAGTAAATTCAATCCAGGAAGAGATAATGTTACCATGTTGAATAAGCTCATCTTGTGTCTGACTCTGCCAACATATCAAAGATGTGTCACTAAGGAGAAGAGTATCCAACTGTATCTTTGAACTATCCTACATGATGTTTTTTACCTTGCAATCTACTTCAATCTATTTGACCCAATTATCCAACTTCTATGCATTCAACTCTCCATGATAAGTAGGAAAATCAAACTCTACATCTAACTTTAACAAAGGAAAATCATGAGAATGAGAAGACTTCGTAGAATGTTTTTTTCTCTTATGAGAAAAATTTTCACTTCCGTCATAAGATGATGATGATGATGATGGGGACAAAGGAGGCTCTTGAGGTTCTTCACCTTCTCCTTCTTCTTTAACTGCATCATTTTTTACTGATGTACTTTCTCCCTTTGCGTTCTTTCGATCCTCGTACATTTCTTCCACCATAGCCTTCATCAAATTAAATTCCTCAAACAAATAATTTGCAGAGTCGTAAGGACCTAACCTTCTTGGTGAATCCATATCTCCTCTTCAAGTGAAGCTCCTTGAAACAATTTTAGGATTATAATTTGTAAGCTTTTCTTCAGCTCACTTAGATTTGAACCTTCTAAGCACTCGCTTGCAAATAGACGTCAAAACTAGCTCTGATACCAACTTGATCCAAAAACAATTAGAATTCAAAATTACTTAAATACACATAGGCATTTGACCAAAATCGGGAAATGAAGATCATATTTGAATATTTGCAAATAACATGTGAATGTCTTACTTATCCATAAACTTCAATAACACCGTTGAATAACTTGTGGAAATAAAATGTTGAAATGAAGCAAAGTAAGATAAAAAATAATTCAAATGGAACATAAAAAATTTGTTAAGGAATTTCACCCATATTGGGTTACGTTTCCGGGTCCTTTTTGAATCAATGAGATGGCTCAATTAATGCTAAAGTGCCAAAATTACAATGAATGGACTTACAGATTACAGATACCAATTTTTTGAAGACGCCCTTCAATTATGTCACTCAATCCTAGAAAGCGAGGTCATTAGTATATTCCTCATGAAATTATGACAAAAATGAGTATAAAATAGCTTATGTTATGAATAGGTGCCTAAATACACCTTTTTGCATGCATAATGAGAGTATGTCTCATACATTACAAATTGAACTAAGACTTTTCATAGATAGAACTTTTACACAAAATAGACATAACCATCAGATATCTCTAAAATTATGAGAAAAATGAGTATAAACACTCTATAATTCTCTCAAATAACTCAATAGCATGAAAAATGAGGAAAACCAAAACTATGAGCCGCTCTTGCACATAAAATGATGCAATATTCACTTGGCACAAAATTATATGGAATACATTCCAATCTTGGCACACAAATACATGGTTCATACACTATTCAGAGCTAGGTTTAAATAGTCATGGGTAGCCTAACCATGGCCCTATATACCTTGGCTACTTTGTTACACTTTAAATAATATATTGTTTAGTTGTTATAACAAGCATAACTTATGGTGTATTGGTAGGAACATATTTGTTAAATCGTTGGAATATTCGAGGAATATTTCCCTGAATATCATGGGTTTGATTCATGCAAGGAACCAATTTTATTCTCCCTTGTACATTATTGGCCAATTGGAGAGTGACACATGGCACTCTTTGGTTGGACAATCTATATGCACAATCACCTTCCTTTGTCAGCATTCTGCTACATCACTTCTCAGTCATTTCCACGTCATCATACGCATGTTGACTTTTCCTATCACTTTCCACGTCATCGTATGGATTCCATTGCATCAGTACGGATGACACATGGCACATTTTTATTGGTCCACATGGGTGACTGAAAATGAAAAAAAACCAGTGATAAGTGGCATCCTCTCGTACTACCACCTTATCTTGTTGATTCCATGACAACGTCATCCTATCATTTGTATGGATGGCCATGTGGCATCCTATGGACATACCACATGGAACACCTATTTTTCCTATTTTTCCAAGCATTAAATGAACATAACATTCTCATACAAGTTCGTAGGCTACCGCGTGGCACCCCTATTTTGCCTATTTTTTAACAAACATTAAACAACAATAACATTATCATATGACATCCATTTGAGGAAATTTTTGCATAGTTGGAAAGATATCGTCGATCTCTACGAAATGGAGTCATTTTAAAAATAATTTTAGAAGATAAGATTTTGAGCATTTTTTGGATCCTCCTAGCTCTCCTTGAGCATTCAAGATTTTCCTCGATCAATAACTTTCACCTCTCTACTATATGTGGCTTGATAAGGATTGAGCTATTGACTAGATTAGTTCTAACTGACCATCACATATAGACATATCCTACTGATGATTGCAATGGTTTAGAATTCTTATATTTGTGTTATGCTCAATGCATTTCCTTGGCATACATCAAATTGTAGTTGAAAGCCATTGTCTTATCACTCCTCTTGCTCCATATCCATGAATTTTGTGGCTTGAAACCCAACTAAGGAATATTAATGAAATCCCATTGGTGTGGCACAATAAACAAATTCAATGAATTGTTTGAGATATTTCCTAAGGCTTTTTATACAAATATTATCCCTACCACATTCCATCAATATCCCCTCCACTATATCATTTAAAGAGACCAATATTCCTTGTGGTTGTGTTGAGCAGCGATAGTAATATTTTTTGGAAGGAATTGGTTCATTGGAGTGTTGTTTAGGAAATTATAATATTTTTTCTCTTTACCACAATAGTTTTCCTCATAATGTGGTTTATACAGGCAACCTATCCTCGGTAAGAAACAAAACCCTTGTTATGGATCACATGTTCCACAATTGTTATATCCAAACAAATTTTCTTCAGAGGGTGGATCCTTTGAGGAACATCTCCTCTCTAGTTCTTTTCACACACTTGCCTCATTTTTTGTCTTTTCACAAGTCAACATGTGATGCATAGTTCTCCTTTCTTATCTCTAACTCATTCCAATTGCCCGACTAGCTACACGACATGAAAAACCTGGATTAATTTTTCATCTCAGCAAGAATCACAAGAGCCCACCACAACTTAGAATTCATCTATGACATGCGAAGAGATAGTAATTATACCTACTAAGGTTTTTCCACGCAATGAAGGCATAACAAACCTATGATATCAATGAGGGAACCCATTTCCCTATATTGATATACCCATAGTTCCTCTATTACATTTTACTCTTCTATGCATATGGAATCTTCAACATCAATCAACTCTTTAGTTATATAATTAGTCAATGAAGTCTATAGTTTACCCCTTTATTTTTCAAATTCTCCATTATTTTCACATCTCTAGATAATATTTTTCACATACCTATTTTCATTATTAAATATCTCTCTCCACATGCATAGAATCCTTGTTCTAGTACAATAGTGCAACTTTGGGAGAAACCTGCTTTCAACAATTACAACCACAGGTCACTAGACATGGGCAACTCCCCATGAAAAAAGTTACATCAACCACTAAATTTACAACAATAATACAAATCTCCATATGGCTCCAACTCTTCTTGGGGATCAACACTACACTAGTCTCTATACAGCTCCAACTCTTCTTATAGATCAACACTCAACATTGATGGTTGTTTCTTGCTATATTTTTCCTATGCTAGATCAAGTCCAAAAGTCATAGTCTAACTCTTTTCTACGATATTATATTTTTGTTTGAGCCCGAAATCTGTTTAATTGTAAGAAATTGTTGGATTTGCATATTTGACTGGATAAGTCTATATTATCCGAGTTTCCGAGGATTTTTTCAAAATGCCAAATCCATTTATACATTCAAAAACACAATTAAAAAACCACAAATTATGACTTCTCCCAGAACATTTAGACATCCTCATTTAAAATTGAAAGGATTTCATGAGCCAAATGACACACATCACAAAGACCGTGCATTTTCCTAAGGGTGCACTACTCCATAAAGCACTAGGCCTAACACCCTAGGTTATGCACGATATATAAGAAAATAAAGAGACGTTGACCTAGACTCCATGGAACTTATATTTGTTAATTTTGGGTAATTTTGACTCTGTGAAAAACTCTTTGTAATATGCATTTGTCTAATTAATGAAAAGAAAGGAGTTTGTTCAAGGTTTTATCATTTTATGTAAAACGTTTATTATTAGATGGGATTTATTCTCATATATTTATTATTTCAAGAGACGAGGTTCGTTGACGTTCACCAAATGTTATGCCATTTGTCACTTAAGCATATAACTTTTTGAAAACAGCAAAGCTTATGGGCTCTACACATTATGGGCTCACTAGCTGATCCTTTGCTCCAAACATTATATCGTCATTTTGAGACAGACCGATTTCCTTATTTAGTTTAAAATTTTTCCCTACTAGAAGCTCTAGACGCTCTTCCGTAATGATAGCCAAGCACACAGTTCTCTCGCCTTGCAACAAGGTTTTCGTTTATTTGCAACAAAGTTAATTCTGTCAAAATAAACTCAGATGGATCCTTTAAGCAATTTGTTTTGATCTCTATTGCGTCTCTTCCTTTTTTGAGATAACGCTTCCTCCTTTTCCGTCATTTCTCAATGCATCCAACCCAAGCCTGGAAATACTGTATTTAAAATATCCAGTATTCTATATGAAGATAGAACAAAGACTTACACGGCTAAGAAATACACACTAAATCATAGAAGATAGATATTATCTAAACTCCCTTTTTTCTGTTGTTAACATCTCGAATATGAAAAATATTAAAAATATGTAAAAATAATATGGTGAGAATAGACATAAGAAAGTGGATTATTATGATCAAAACAAGCATATAAATTACCAGTATTTTTAACATATTATGGGCTTCATCTTAGTGTCATATATTTACAACTTGTATGTCGATTCTAACAATTATTTACTTAAATTAGAATTTAAGGGTTGTTTCACTACATTTATGGATGAAATTTTTAGAATTCTAATTGGTGTAGATTAATATGCCTTATTCCACACCTAATAGTATAGAACTAGACAAATTCCTAACAACACTGACAAACATCCAACTGATTTAATCTCTTGAACTCACCCTATCTATCTATCAATAAATTTAAAGTAAATAAGTGGATCTTTAAAACAAAGCATCTAAACAAAACAAAGCAAGTGGATTTTAAAGCCCATTATGAAAAAAATGTGATGTATGTTAAACATGTGCTTAATGTTATATAAACAAAGGATCTAAACAAAATAAGGAGAATGGATTTTAAAACTCAATATGAAAAGGATGTGATATATGTGAAACATGTGCTTAATATTATATAAGAAAAATGTGAAACATATCTATACTTAAGATACTTAAGATGGAATTACACTCGTTGTAAATAACCACTCTTTATTGTATTCACTCTAATATCTTGGATGATGCATCATTATGCACAAACTAACAATTGAGTTAGTGAAACTCAGTGACTATTATCTCCTTGATTAGGGAAAACCTAAAGGCAGGTGGTACACATCTAAGATAGTGTATTTGGAAATCTAAACTTCTTCAAAAGTTATTAATAGTCAAACTTCATTAAAAGTTGTTATTGGTCAAGCTACAAAAGTTAAGTACAACAATGCATATAGATTCTTAAGGAAAACATAAATTAATCAATGGCTCATTCACATAGTACACAGAGATTTATACCGGAAAACCTTTCTTATTTCATTATATCGAATTTCACCATTCACCATACAATATATACAATATTTTTAGGTATTTCGTAGATACCAAAACCCTAATCCATTTATCTAGGATTAATTTAGAAAACCGCTAAAAATAGCTAAAAAAAAAAAAAACAGGGCGCTGCGCGTAACTAGGGGAGACCCCCTAGGAAGCGCCCGACACACACGACACAAATATCATTACTACGAGGGATTGTTAGACGTAGTTTTTGAATCTGATGCACCCACACATACACATGCAAAGAATATAACACATACCCAACATTCTCCCACTTGTTGTTTTCTTTGCATCCAGGGGTCCATAGGATTATAAATAGTCAACAATCCACGGCCAAAATGCCAATTGTTACTCTACACCAGGAGAAATATTATGTGTTCGCAGACTTTTTCAATGAATCTGAAACATTCTTCAAAGTGTCAACCTTTTCCAGTAACACCTTCTTTTCCTCAACCATGTCTCTCACAAAGTGATACTGAACATCAATATGCTTTCTCTTTGAATGATAAGTTGGGTTCTTTGCCACGAATATTGCACTCTAACTATCATAATCTAATCTCACTGCTTGTTGTACCAACCCAATACCTTAACACAATCTCTGTAACCATACTGCTTCCCTGCCTTCATGAGTGGCTGCCATGTATTCATCTTTTGTATTTGAGAGTGCCAGTACATCCTGTCTTTTCCTCATCCAACTGATTTCTCCTCCAAATATGTAAAACACATAACCACTTGTAGATATTCTGCAATTCAGATCTCCAACCGAGTCTGCATCAACAAAGCCATGTATGTCCACCAATCTGTCCAATCTTGGTCTTCCTGGGTAGCACAATCCATAATTGGTAGTGCCGCGAAAATACCTGAAGACCCTCTTTACTGTTGTCCAATGCTCCTTCCCTTTTTTTGACATATACATGCTCAAAAATCCCACTGCATGTGCAATGTCCAGTCTAGTATAGACTATTGAATACATTAAACTTCCAACTGCACTAGCATACAGAACATGGGACATGTCCTCTTCTTCTTCCTATGTGCTGGGACACTGACCTACAGATAAATTTACACCTATAGGAATATGAACCTTGACCACTTTACTTCCATGCATATTAAACCTCTGCAATATTTCCTCAATATATTTTCTCTGATTCAACCAGAGTTTCATGTTAGCACGATCTCTTTTAATTTCCATTCCCATAATGAAGTGAGCAGCACCAATATCCTTCATGTCAAATTTGGAGTATAGCTGTGATTTCACCTCCTTGATAACATCCATGTTATTTCCTACCAACAACATGTCATCAACATACAACACTACATAAATGCAATGATTACCAACTTTCTTGTTATATACATAGTAATCATCCCTGCTTCTCACAAATCCAAATCCAATGATGTATGTATCAAACTTTTGGTACCACATCCTAGGTGATTTCTTCAGACCATATAGTGACTTATTTAGCTTACAAACCAAATCTTTCTTTCCCTTCACTACAAAGCCTTATGGCTGCTTCATGTAGATTTCTTCTTCCAGATCCCCATGTAGGAATGTTGTCTTCACATCCATCTCTTCCACTTCAAGATCAAAAGAAACAATAATAGATAAAAGAAATATAATAGAAGTTAACTTAGCAACAGAAGAAAAAATCTCACCAAAGTCAATTCCCTCTACCTCGGAATAACCTTTTGCTACTAGTTGAGCTTTGTTTTTCTCCACTTTTCCTTCTTCATTAAACTTCTTCTTAAACAACCATTTGATACCAACATATTTTCTTCCAGCTGGCAACTCAACTATATCCCATGCCTCATTATTATCCAAGGCATCCATTTTTTCAACCATTGCCTTCTTCCATAGTTTACTATCCTCTGAATTCACTGCTTCCCTGACAGTTCTGGGATCATCATCAGTAATAGATAAAGAAAAAATGGAATGAAAATCAGGTGGACTATTCCTTTCTGGTTGCCTTATTTCTCTCACTCATATCCTCAATACTGGGGTATGAGGTTCTTCTTCTACTGCAGATGCTTCATCTTCTTCAGATGATTCATATTTTGTATCATCCAACTCTAGCTCTATTTTCTTAGGTTCTTCTAGCCTTGGTAGGAATTCTTGTTTGGAAACATCTTTTACCTCTCTGAAAACCACATCTCGACTGTAAACAATCTTCTTGGTTTCTGGGTTCCAAAGTTTATAACATTTCACACCATCTTTATAACCAATAAAGATATAATTTTCATCCTTTTTATCCAACTTACTCCTATTTTCCTTTCGAACATGTACATAAGAATTACAACCAAACACTCTTATACGTTGAAGAGAGGGTTTCTTTCCAGTCCATACCTCGTGTGGAGTTTTATCATCCAACGTTGATGAGGGTGATCGATTGAGAAGGTAACATGTTGTACCCACTGTCTCGGCCCATAATTCTTGTCCTAACTCGACACCGTTGAGCATGCTCCTTGATTTTTCCATCAATGTCATGTTCATACTTTCTACAACTCCATTTTTCCGAGGAGTGTATGGAGTAGTCTTCTACCTTGCTATACAACACTTTTTACAGAATTCTTCGAATTCATTTCCACAAAATTCTCCACCATTATCTGTTCTCAATACCTTTATTTTATTCTCTGTCTAATTTTCTACCAGAGCCTTAAACTCTTTAAATTTATCAAATACCTCATATTTCTTTCGAAGAAAATAAATCCATGTGTTCCTTGCAAAATAATCTTTGAATGTAACGTAATACACAGACTTACCTAGTGATGGAATAGGCACAGGTCCAAACACATCACTGTGTATCAACTCTAAGATCCCCTTTGCTCTTGTAGCACCAGATGAGAGTCTTACTCGATTCTGTTTACCATATATGCAATGTTCACAGAAATAAAAATCCAGAGTGCAATTAGACATACCTTCAACCATACCTTTACCGTGTAGTGTTCGAAGGCCCTTTTCTCCAATATGCCCCAGTCTTTGATGCCACAACATGGTATTCTTTTTTGGGACAGTATTGATCTTGTCTCCTTCATTTCTCTGCTCAAGGACAACATAACTGTTACACCCATTAGTATAAGTTATCCCCAACAACTTGTACAGAGTTCCACACTGAACTACCCTCATCAACCCCATTGCTCCTCGTACCATCTTTTAAGTGTTCTTTCCAAATATAGTATTCTCTCCTTCATCATCCAACTTACTTACATATATTAGGCTCCTGGTTAGTTTTGGAATGTGAAGAACCCGAGGGAGTGTTCTAAAACTTCCATCTTTTAAAAGCAACTTAACCCTTCCACTTCCCATGATTTTTTTTGTTGAGTCATCTCCTAGGAATACATCACCACCATCATATTTTTCATATTCAGAGAACCACTCCCTGTGAGGAGTCATGTGGTATGACACACCTGTGTCGATCAACCATACATCATGGTCTACATGTGTACCTGTAGATGCCAGGTAAACATCACCTCCTTCTTCAGTGAAGGTTTTCGCCTCCGTAGAAGATGTACTATCAGATCCCTTTGGTTTTTCAACCTTCTTAGACTTGCAATCTGTCTTATAATTCTCTCTTTTACCACACTTCCAACATTTCCTCAAATATTTTCCTAGAGACTTAGATCTACCTATAGATTTAGATATCCCCCTCAAAGACTTACCAAGATTCCTGTCTTCGGTACGAACTGTTACAAAGAAAGCATATGTGCTATGACCAACCATGCTTTTCTACCTCATCTCTTCAGATAATAAGGATGCAACTATATCCTCATACTTCAATGTAGACTGAGTGGTACTACCTATTGTTACAACCAGATTATCCCAAGAGTATGGCGAAGAAAATAACAAAGTAATACACTTATCTTCTTCTGCAATCGTAATATTAACAAAAACAAGTTGACTTACTAGAGTATTAAAGACATTTAGATGTTTTGTCACAGAATATCCATGTTCCATCCTTAGATGATACAACTTCTTTCGAAGAAACAACTTGTTTACTAGGGACTTTGATTGATACAAATTCCCCAACTTATCCCATAGTTCCTTGGCTGTAGATTCTCCTAAGACATTCAAAAACACCGAATCTGCGAGGCAAAGTCGAATAGTAATCCTTGCTCTTATGTCCAACTTCTCCCAATCTTCCTTCGACATACCAGTAGGTGGTGTACTGGTAGTTTGTGTACTAGTAGGTTTTGTACCAGTAGCCTGTGTGCTAGTAAACGGTGTACCAGTAGGCTATGTACCAGGATCCACAATGATCCATTGTACTTGGTCTACAAGAAGGTCCTCCATATTCAGCTTCGATAGCTCAAACTTTTTACCATTGAACTTCTCTATCTCGATTCTAGAAGAGCTTTCCATTCCTCTTTCTTCACTCAAATCACTACTATAAAAGATCCCACTAAACCCAGGTTTATCACAGACCCAAGATAAACTTGATGTATCAAGATCGAGCCAAACCCTCAACAACAAAGGCATCCCTCAGAAGCCAAAAACGAGCTCTAATACCACATGTAAGTTTTAAACCTATGAAGTAGAGCAATGCATATAGATTCTCAAGCAAATTAGAAATTAATCAATGGCTCATTCGCATAGTACACAGAGATTTATATTGGAAACCTTCAATCGGGAAAAACTTTCTTATTTCATTATATCGAATTTCACCATTCACCATACAATATATACAATGTTTTTAGGTATTCCGTAGATACCAAAACCCTAATTCCTTAATCCGAGATTAATTTAGAAAACCGCTAAAAATAACAGAATAAAAATAAAATTTAGGGTGCTGCCTCGAATGCTGCATGTAACCAAGGGGGGCATACCTGTCCCCCCCTGGGACCCCCCTAGGAAGCGCCCAGCGCACACGACACAAAGAGCTCTACTACGAGGGATCGTCAAATGCAGTTGTCGAATCTGAGGCGCACAAACACATACATGCAAAGAATATAACACATACCCAACAATTAATAGTCAAACTTCATTAAAAGTTATTATTGGTCAAGCTACAAAATTTATTAATGATCAAACTTCATTATAAGATAATTTTTTCAAATTAGAAACGGGTCGGATCTTAACTGTGACGAGCTAGGGTTACTGCAGATTTTTCGTGGTGCTGGACTCTAGCAAGGGCCCCAATGGGGCTTCCGCCACCCAACGGAGGAGAGCCGGCGAGTGGCTCTTACAGGCAAGTCACAGCAGGCGGCGCGGAAGCAGAAAGAACCAAGAGGCCGGCCTTCGTGCCGCCGCCGGACTTATACTCGGCTATATGGGAGGAAGGCGCGTCCAAGGACCGGGAAATGGAGATCGATCCTGAAAAAACAGCTTCAACCCCTATAGCGACTGCTCCCGGGAAACCTGGTAAGTGTATCCCACTAGCTCCACAAGCCCCCAAATATGTGATTAGTTCTCCACGCATTGAAGAGCAAAAACAATTCATGAGGGACTATGCCCTTGTGGGAAAGTTTTTAGGGCTTTGGCCCTCAGAGCGAGATCTGATCCGGTGGATCCAGTACTGGTGGAAACCCAAAGGTCATTATGAACTGCAGCTAGGGTCCAAGGGCTTTTTCACAATAATCTTCTACAATCTTGAAGATCATAATCATATCTTCGATGGAGGGCCATACTTTTTCAACTCAGCTGGCCTCTTCTTGCGCTTTTGGACGGAGAAATTCAGCCCTGAAAAGGAAGACTTTGCTCATGCGCCCGTCTGGATTAGGTTATACTCCCTCCCACAAGAGTTCTGGC
>SNQJ01S0012255.1:312876-340319 GCA_010110895.2 Picea sitchensis | reverse complement strand
CTATTGTAACTATGAGTTTCTAGGTTTACTATTTTTAGGTAATCAGATCCACTTGAGTCAGTGATCTCCATGCTATATATGTAACCTCCATTTGTTTGTTAAGTAATGAAAATTGTTTGTGTTGTGTGAACTTAATTCTTTCAATTTTAATTCTTTCTTGTTTCAAGTGAATATATTTCTGGCTTCACTTGTACAAGTGAAACCACCATCACTATGGACATGATGTTGGGGCAGGAACCACCATCAATTAATTAAGCTACTTTTACAATGATTCTCATAGAAACATAGAGGGAGGGTACCTACGCTCGCTCAGGTCTGGTAGTGGCTACCACATTTACCTCCTTTTCAGAATGTTGATCCTCAAAATCAGCAGCATTCGTGTGATGGCATCTAATTTATTGAGCAGACAAACATTTGCTTAAGATCGATAAAAAAAAATGAATAGTAAAAACGTTTCTTAGTATCTTCTTAATAAACGAAGACGAATGAATCTTTAGAAGCAGAAAAGAGTACAAACAAGATGAACGACGAATCTGTAAGAGGGTGCACAAAAGTGTTAAAAAACGAAAAACGAATTGGAGAAGCGTTTACAAGCTTACACTAAGTGTTATAAGAGTTTAAATATAAATACTATCACGTAAAAGAGATCCAAACAAGTGTTTTAGAGTTTCAATACCACCCTCTTAAAAGAAGTCTTGCTAAGAGTGGAGTATCTCATATGTGAATAGGTTAATAAAATAGGTGTAAAATTATTAAAAAACAATGATAGAATATTTTTTCTTAACTTTCATTTGTTTTTTAACATTAAATATTTAGTTTTTTAAGATTAAATATTTAACAATGTATGAAGAAAGGAAAATATACTTTAAAGATAAGAATAAATAAAGGATATACTTTATTTTAAAATATAAAATATAAATATATAAGATGTATTGTGTATTTATGATAATATGTTATTGGAAGATGTAGGGCAATCTATTATGATTCTAGGTTTTGTCATGCTCTAGTTCTTCACTACCTTACACATGATAATGAGATACATGTTTTGATGAAATATATTAATAACTCAAAACAATATTTATTTAGAAAGGAGACTTCACCAACATTGAGAATTGGTAATTGAAATTTTTATAGGTTCGTGATTTAATAGAAAAATATTATAAATAAATCAAAATTTTGTATTTTTTTTACCTCATTAAATTTGATATACAAAGAGAAACACTAACAAGAGACAAGACCACAACACAAAAAATATTGGCTTTTAAAGTACATGGCTATAGATATGGATGTATTCAACATTAATTTTAAAAAGATGAAAACAAAGAAAATGAGAATTTTAGGGGAAAATTTATACCATGGTGAAGCTCATGAAGAAAAAGGTGAGAAAAAGGAGAACACCTTGAATGTTTTAAATCATTTTGGTGTTGAATAAATAGTATCCAACTTAAATCATTTTGGTGTTGAATAAATAGTATCCAACTTGCAAAGGTTATATCAAGAATGAACAAAAATGTAATAAGAGTTAATTAGTCCCATTAGAGAATACATACTCTATTATGATAGTAAAATGAATAACAAAACTAATTCATTTTATAGTGCATTTCTAGTAACTAAAGGCATCGGAAAGTATCTATATTCACTAAATGGATGGTTTTATAAGAACTAAACAAGGATATGACTATTTGTTTGCTATTTATGGTTCTTATACTTTAAATCCTTTTCTAATATTTAAATGGAAATTGTTTATAGGAAAACAAACATTTTCACATCATGTAAAGAGTGTGCATTTCCTGCATTATAACAAGTCAAACATTTTTGTACTTTTCATTATAATTTTAAGATTAATAAAAGTAAAGAAAGTATCTATATTCACTAAATGGATGGTTTTATAAGAACTAAACAAGGATATGACTATTTATTTGTGATTTATGGTTCTCATACTTTAAATCCTTTTCTAATATTTAAATGGAAGTTGTTTATAAGAAAACAAACATTTTCACATCATGTAAAGAGTGTGCATTTCCTGCATTATAACAAGTCAAACATCTTTGTACTTTTCATTATAATTTTAAGATTAATAAAAGTAAAGAAATTTCTTTCTTTATGAATATTGTTTTACTTGATATGTTTATAAATGGTAAATCTTTTGTTTATGGATTTTACTATTATAACCATTTGTGTCTAATATGATTATGGTTTCTAATTATATAAAATAAGGTGAAATAATCCTAAAAAAAACCATTCCCACACACACACACATATATATATATATATATATATTATAAATAAATATATACAAACATATAATAATAATAAATTAGTATTAGAAATAACAATAAAAATAAATAAATAAATTTTATTTTAATTAAAAAAATATCTCTTTTTTAATTTTTATCTATAATGTTTTTGTTTTTTTTTAATTTTTATATTATCTTGATTAGTCTATATATATTTAATGGTTAAATTAATGTATCCAATTTTATAATCATATTTATTTATATGTGAATATGTAAATAAAATATTCTTAAAATCATATTTTTAATATCATATTTTATAACGATATCTTACTTTATAATAACCCTTAACCCTTTCCAACATAGAAGAATAATTAGTTGTAACAATTTAGTAAGTGTTAGAAGGTTGAATAAAATAGAAAAGGGGAGGGTTATGATGATTTTGTACTAAGTGTTAGAACATTGAATCAAGGACAGAAATGAAGATTATGATAACCTAGTAAATAAAAACTATAATACCCTCGATAGGGTGACATATGGAAGCCACATACACCATGTGACCATGCACAACAACCACCCCCTCTCTCTTAGGTTGGAAACACGACGATGCTCATTTACTTATGGTGTGCTCACCTCTGCAAGCGCACCTACTATTGTCCTCCATCCTATACAATGCTCGTGTGACTCTCATGTCTCCTCAGTTCACTCTGTGAGTTAACCTCATCACTCTCCCTTGGAATATGGATTAGTATGCTCTTTCCTCAGCCCTGTGAGCTCTTCTCCCTGTGCCCACTCTTCATTCCATGCTCGATCTCCTCTTTTGCTCCAAACACCCTCCTTTGGCCTCACGCACTTGTTGCACCTCCTATCTCCCTCTGCGCGATCCACCATGTTGTCATCTTATTCCTAGAACACGAGTGATCCAGGTGGATATCGGTGGACACCCACCTTTTCCAACTGGCTCAAAACATTTTTCTCACAATTTTGGTAATTTACTATTTTTAGTAGTTTTTTGGGTCGTGAACTTCCGGAGCCATTTTGAGGCCCTAAACAATGTTTTTTGGGAAAATGAGGAGCAACATGGAAGTTCCTCACATAAAAATTGTATTCCTCAGATAGATATTTCCAACGGGCTATCGTGCGCCTAAAATGAAGATTGTATGCAAAAGTTACGACCCTGGGAAGTTGATGTACTAACATACCCAAACGGGGCCCACATGACTTTTGGCGCTTCATCTCTTGGGGTTAGGGTTTTGGATGTCTAGGGTTTTTCACATTATTGTTTATTATAAGAGGCCTTCAGAGCCTCATTGTAACCATCTTCTTGCGAATGAGAACAATCATCACATTTCTTCTCAGAGATAAAACGCCATCATTCTATCAAGCTTGTTTTATGTTGCATTTTACAGTTTCGCCTTATTTCCTTATTGAATAGAAAACCGGTTTTACTGTATCTTTATTATTTTGTGTTAAGAATCTGTTAACAATCTGTAGTCATTTCATTCTACTCATAAAATCCAGATCAATGGTATCATAGCGGTCTGCTTCTTGTCGTCTTAATGCATGTCCCCAACGAGGTCGGAGTACAAAGAATTGGGTCTCGATATTGTTTCTATTGAGGAAAATAGCTCTCGCACACCCAAACAACCTCTCATGGAAAGGGAAAATAAAGTTGACGGGAAAGGAGATCCTTTCAAAATGTTGCTTGAGGAATCCCTCATGCAACAGAGGAATGAGATGATGGATAGTTTCGCGTAAATCCTTCGGCGACTACCAACAGGCGACACATCTTCTTCGAGTGGAGGCACCGCCCCCTTCAAGGTACAAATCAACTTTGATATTCTTCTATTTGAAGGTCAACTAGATGCAAATATTATAGACAAGTGGTTGAATCTACTAGAAGGGTATTTTTTGGTCCATAACTTTTCGAATAGAGAAAATATTACTTTTGCACTCCTCAAAGTCGTTCCCCATGTCAAAGATTGGTGGGGAAATTTTTGTGAGCAAAAGGAAACAGAGGAACCCTCATTATTTACAGTCACGACCACCTGGGAATCCTTCAGGGATGCTATTAAGGAACAATACTGCCCTGTCGGAAGTTATGACGACTTGTATACCAAATGGACCACACTGCAGCAAGAAAGAGACCCAGCAGTGCTAGAGTTCACAAATATCTTCCATACCTTGTGTACCGAGCTCGGTATCAATGATTCAGAGTGACATCTGGTGCTCAAGTATCGCAGTGCCTTGCATAGATACATCCAGAGTGAAATGAAATTTTTGGAAATCTTGTCCTTAGACGTGACCTACCAATATGCCATCAAAATCAATTAGAAGCTCAAACAAAAGATGGAACAATTTGGGCCTCGAAACCCTGCACAACAAAAGCCAGGAAAGAGCGACCCCAACCCACCGAACAAAGGACAGAGAAAATATGGACAATATCAAGACAACCAGTTCAAGCTGCAAGCAAAGAATGACACTGGAAAGACAAAGAAAGATACTGCGAAGTGTTGTGACTTCCATAAGATCGCTTGGCATAACACTAATGATTGTCGCTCAAAGAAGTCCCTAGTGGCCAAAGTAAAAGCCTCTGAATCAGATGTAGGTTCTGACTCTGATTCAGAACCAGAAAGGGGAAGACAGATCATTGATGCGGAACCCAGTGCCTTCATTGCTACCACCAAGATCCAACATTGTGAACCAGACAAGCTAAAAGAAGGAAATCACCTCTTGCATTCACAGATGTGGGTAAAAGGCACCCCACTGCACTTCATCATTAATAGCGGTAGCCAGAAGAACCTCATCTCAGCAGAGGTCATCAAGCAACTAGCCTTGCCGATAATGCTGCACCCACAACCGTACACCACTGGATGGCTCCTCCAAGAAATAGATCTTTGTATCATCCAACAGTGTCGACTATCGTACAACATCAAGCCCTTCAAAAATGAGGTATTGTGTGATGTTTCTCCTCTCGAAGTTTGTGATGTTCTTTTTGGCCAACCTTATTTATGGAAACATTATGTTGTATATGAGTCTAGGCCTCATAGTGTTATTATTACATTGAACAATAAATTGTACAGGATACCAGAGGTAGTCCCACGTAGTGCTATTTCTTTGATCTCTACTAAGCAATGCAAGAAGTTCATCTCTTACACAAGGAATTTTGTCTTCTTTGTGATTCTCTCTCAGAATGAATGAAATATCAGAGCCACATCTAGGGTCTTTACAACCGACCTCTCCACATAGTAGAATCAAGTAGAGAAGGTTGCAAAAGAATACTCACATATCTTCTCCTCACCTAGTGAGGTACCTATGCACTGTCAGGTCAAGCACCCCATCGATCTAACCCCCACTGCACCGCTTCCAAATGAGCCAGTCTATCATCGCTCTCTGTTAGAGAATGAGGATATCAAGCGACAGATCTAAGAACTCCTCCAAAAGGGGCACATTTGTCCCATCTCATCACCTTGTGGGATCCCAATCATGCTGGTATAGAAGAAAGATGGAACCTAGCAACCCTGCATTGATAACCGAGCTTTGAATAAAATCACAGTCAGAAACTGGTACCTGATTGCCTGAATTGACGACCTCCTCGATCAACTCACGGGGACCAAATACTTCAGTAAGATTGATCTGAAGTATGGCTACCACCAGGTCCCAATAGAACCGACAGATGTATGGAAGACCGCCTTCATGTCAAAGGAAGCCCTTTTTGAATGGTTGGTCATGCCCTTTGGTTTGACAAATTCTCCAACCACTTTCATGAGGATGATGGATGATATCCTACGACCATTCACCAGTACTTTTTTAGTGGTGTATCTGGAGGACATTATCATTTACAACAAGACTTGGGAAGAACACTTGCAACATATTCAATAGGTTATGCACACCCTGTGACAACACAAGCTATAGGCCAACTTGGAAAAATGATCCTTCAGCATGGACAGGGTCCATTACTTGGGCTACATCAGGGATCAGCATGGCATACATGTGGATCCAACCAAGATCCAAGTCATTCGTGACTAGGTATCCCCAACCACTCTCACTGAGCTTCAAAGCTTCTTGGGACTTGCCAATTTCTACCGCAGGTTCATGTTGGGATTCTCCCATATTGCATGGGCCCTCAGCAAAATAACCAAGGGTGGTGGTAAGGTGAAATTTGTGTGGGATCGGTCCCAACAATAAGCGTTCGATCATTTGAAGCAACGCTTGTGCTCAACCCCAATACTTTCACTACCAGAATTGCAACAACCCTTTGAGATCGAGAAAGATGCTTTAGACTATGTTGTGGGCATCATTATCACTCAGGATGGCCACCTAGTGGCCTACCATAGTGAGACACTATCAGATGTTGTCTGTAAGTACCCTACTTACGACAAAGAAATGTACTCCATTGTGCAAGCCTACTGTTAGTGGAGACATTAAATTCTTGGGAAGGAGACAATCATCCAAACTAACCATAAGCCACTTTGGTTCATGCAGACACAAGGAAAATTTAATAATTCCCTCCATCAAAAGTGGTCCACATACTTGCAGCAATTACACCTCAACATCAATTATAAAACAGGAAGCCCCAACTGCATTGTTGATTTCTTCAACAGACTGTCATTCACGACATTCACCACTATGCTATACTCTTAAGGCCATGAGACCTCTGGATGGCCCCAACTCTATGAGACAGACTCGGACTTCGCCACCACCTACCAAATGTTTGGTGCAAACAAAGTTGTCGATAATTTCAATCTTCAGGATGGGTTGTTGTGTTTTCTGGGCCATATATTTGTTCCATCAAGCGAGCGAGTGAAGCTGATCTGGGAATCCTACTAAATTCGGGTGGCAGGACACATCGACGTCGAAAATACAATGGTGATTCTATAGAAACATTTCTACTGGCTGAAACTTTGAGAGGAGGTCAACAAGTATATCAGGTCTTGCACTGTCTGTGCTATTGCCAAACTGACCACTAAGAAACAGGGCCTGTAAAACCCTCTTCCTACTCCTGATAGGCCATGGGAATCCATCTCAATGGACTACATGTCAGGCCTCCCATCCAACAAGCGGGGAAAAAACTAGTTTTTTTTGTGGTTGATCTCTTTTCTAACACGATGATTCTGGTTGCCTGCAAGAAGAGCATCATAGCAAAGGCCACTACCAAGCTCTTCTTTAAACGAGTCTGGGTAAATTTTGGATTCCCACAAACCATTGTCTCAGATTAGGACAATCGATTTCTCAACACATTCTGGTCAAGCCTCTGGTCACTGTTGGATACCAAGCTCACCAAATCCATGGCCTTCCACCCCCAAACCGATGGCCAAATCGAGGTCGTAAATCAAATGATTGTGCATATCCTGTGAATGTATAATTCCAATAACCCTCGCACATGGGATGAGAGCCTTCCCTATGTCCAACATATATACAAACGATCCCTGTATAGCTCAACTGGCCACAGCCCCTTTCAGGTGGGGTTGGGATTCCAACCATTGGGTCCCATATATGTTTCACTTCCCCTTGCGGTCACCTCGACCGACTCATATCCTTCTCCAACTGAAGCTGACAAAGCCACCCGGTTCATTGAGCAGATCCATCACATCCACCAACAGGTTTAGGATATCCTACACAAGTCCAATGACAAGTACAAGCAATGCCATGATCAACATCAGGTGCCACATAAGTTTCAGGTGGGCGACAAAGTTTGGTTGCACTTGTAGAAAGAACGTCTTATAGGACCCTATCAGAAGCTTCACCCACTCCATTATGGGACGTACACCATCACCAAGGCTATTGGGGATACTGATTTTGAGCTCAACATTCCTCCTTTCCTTGGCCTGCACCCAATGTTCAACGTGGATTTCCTTCGGCCTTATTTCCCACCAGTATTGGACACCTCAGAAGTAGCACAACAACTGACACCAACAGAGCTCAACTTCGAATGCATACAATAGACATCCCGTGATAAGATTGTGGACACACAGATCAAGGTCACTCGACAACAAAAGATCCAGCTTTATCAAGTCGTCAAAGTAGTGCAACTCCTGCACCAAGGCAAGTGGCTTAACCAAGGCCAAATTCAACAGAAATTTCCTCATTTGATGGGGGGACTCAACGAAATGGAGACCATTGCTTCCTAGGGAGGGAGGATTGATCCAGGTGGATATCGGTGGCCACCCAACTTTTCCAACTTGCTCAAAACAATTTTCTGGCAATTTTGGTAATTTATTATTTTTAGCAATTTTTCGGGTCCTAAACTTCTGTAGCCGTTTTGAGGGCCTGAACGACATTTTTTGGGAAAATAGGGAGCAACATGGAAGTTCCTTTGATGTTCCTCACATCAAACTTGTAGTCCTCGGATAGATATTTCCAATGGGCTATCGTGTGCCTAAAACAAAGATCGTATCAAAACGTTACGACCTCAGGAAGTTTATGTACTAACTTACCCAAATGAGGCCCACATAACATTTGGCACTTCATCTCCTAAGGTTAAGTTTTTGGATGTCTAGGGTTTTTGGCATTCCTGTTTATTGTAAAATACCTTCAGAGCCTCATTGTAACCATGTTCTTGCAAATAATCACAAGCATCACATCTCATCTCAGAGATAAGCTGCCACCATTCTAGCAAGCTTGGTTTTCACTATGTTTTATAGTTTAAGCTTATTTCCTTATTGAATTGAAAACCAGTTTTACCGTATCTTTGTTATTTTGTGTTAAGCATCTGTTAATAATATGTAGTCATTTCGTTCTACTCATAAAATTTGGATCAATGAGGTTTCTCGCTTAGAGCTAGCGCACGCTCAGCTTAGAGTGGGTGACTCATTAAACTTATCATCCCTGTTGCACCTACCCCTTCCACACAAAAATGGCTCAATGTTTCTCTCCTCCTATGGGCAAAGCCACCAATCAAAAAACACCCTCTGCTCCATCCATGACTTCTGTCACATGCATTCTTCCCCCCAATAAGGATGAAACCTCCAATTATTCCCCCACACCTCCACCTCATCGTGTCTTCACTTATGTTAAAAGGGAAACTATTTTATCATTGCATCGGTACAATGCAGAAATGAAATTTCTCCAGGAGATGATGGAGAACTGCCTGGACCGGATTTGTATTCATGAGCACAAATCCCAACTCAACGCTACACCTCAGAGGAGCTACTATGGGCTACAATGGATCCAAAATGACCAGACTCATCCGAACATGCTTTCCCCTACAGCTATACACACAAGTAACCATAGAACTATCTTTTTTGATTTAGTAATAGGTTGAGCTTAGCTATTTTTATTTTTTATCATAACAATTTGTTAGATAGTAACTACTATAGAAGAATTTTATGGGACTTTTATCTCTCGTGATAGTGTTGGTTTCCTTTCATAACAGCATGAGCACCATTTTTTACATTATATGTAAATTTTGATCCTGAAAGGTAATACAACTAGAACTACTAGGTTACAAAAAAAATAACAACTATAATATGGAAGAAGAATATATCTCATTTTGTAATAACCATTGGGAACATGGATGAATAGATGATCAGTTATGGAAATTAACTAAGTGTTAAAACTTTGAACTAAAGATAAAATAGGAGAAGAAGGTTGGATCAAACATAAAACTAAAAACTATGATAACCTATTAAATAACAACTTTGCTAAGAGTATTTGTACAAAATCAATTAAATTACAATAAATAAACATTTAGTAATAAGTTGTAGTAAATAATTTGATTATTTATTTATAATATCAAAATGTTTAAATTTAACAAATTTATTGTTAAATGGGTTTCACATGATTTTCTTATTTATGGAGGTTAATAATCTTTGCTTAATTGAAATTAGTTTGTATATTCCATTCAAATTATAATGGTTAAAATAGATTGTTTTAATCAAATATATAAGTGATTTTGAAATTACTTCATATATTTCACAATATAATAATTTAAATAATTAATTATATCATTATTAATAAGAAAATGTTAAAATTTAACATAAAGAAATTTCATATAGTTTCTCTTGGAAAACTTTTCCCTTTAATAAAATTAACTTGAATATGTGTTTTAACCATATGGTAGTTATTTTAAATATATATTTATATAAAATTATGATAATCTTTTAAAAAAGTTTACTTATATTAAAATTTATTATTTATAGAGTCCCCGAGGTGTAGGACAGTCGGTGACGGAGTGTGTTGTTAAGCCACTCCGTGATGTTAAAGTCACCGGTTCGAAACCTGCGGGGACAAAAAATCCAACCATGTTAAGGGTTGGTGTGGCTCAGGCCGGTGAAATCCAACCATGTTAAGGGTTGGTGTCAAACAAAAAAAAAAAATTATTATTTATATAACTTGAATGGGTCTAAGTGTTTTTATTTGTTGAAATTCAGAATACAATAAGTATACCTTATTATTATATATTAAAAAATTAATCTATTGCAATAAAAGTTATACAATTTTATCTATAGAGACATTTTATGATTTATTTTTAACTTGATATGTCTTTTATTGTCTCATTTATTCATCTTCTTTCTCAGAGTTGGCTGGCTGGCTACTCTTTGAAAGCATTCAATTCCAAAATATTAACCTGCACACTATATCGTTTTGGAATTGGACAATTGCGTTTCAATATGATAGACTTTTAATAAACAAAGGAGCGAAAGAAATCAACAGTGCAACGCTTTATACATATAATCTTTTAATAGCTAGAAACCGCAAAATTGCCTTTCATTAAACGATATTGCCGTTCGACTACTTTTTGACCCAAACTGCTCTCTTTTTTCATGTTACAAACGGTGCTCCTGTTAATTACTAATTAGTAATTAAAAATATACAACAGTGATGGGTAAATGCGTCCTTTAAATTACTGTACTGACCATAGATTGCAGGACAGACTTGTCCAGGAATAGATACTGTCGCTGACCGCCTATGTCAAGAGTCAAAGAAAAGGCCAATGAATAATTTTGAAATTCTTTAAAAACTTTGATGGTTATGAAAAATAATTGAAATATACAAGGGAATTAAGTCTCATTTAAAATATCTTTTCTGAAAAGTAAAAATAAAAATTATAAATTTTTTGTTTTTATTTTAAAATATTAAAATCAATAAAATATAAATAATCTTTTATGAAAAATGTAAAAATAAAAATTATAAAAATGTTCTTTTGTTTATATTTTTATTTTTTTTAATAAAAATATATATTATCTTGTCTTAATTTTTTTTAGATAAAAATATATATTACCTTGTCTTAGCAAAAAGCTTGTCTTTTGGTATAGAAATGTAACATCATATTGTGCTAGATGCTCTGTCAATGCTTTGCCACTGCAGTGGAAACCAGAAGAGATGGACATGACAACTCTTCATAACTCCAAAACTTAAAGAAACTGCGACAATTGTCGACATAGAAACAAGGGGACTTGCCATTTGTTCTACCACGAGCATGGAAACCAGAACAGATGGTGGAGTGACTGCCCCGACCACCTATCAGACCTATCAAAACTGAACCAGAGACTAAGGTAGGAAAAATTTGCAAAAACTTAGCCATTAAACCAAAAAAAAAACTGTGAGAATGCTAGACATAGGGCAAGCCAGGGCATCCATCTTCATGGAGTCTGAATGTGAAGAGCTTGCAGCAAGTCGGGCAACGACTCTTCTGAGGCTCTCGTGACAGGGAATCATACAAGGCATCCAGACGTTTGTTGAAGAAATTCTAGCGTTGCTTCTGCTCTGCCAGGTCCCTTCTCATCTCAAAGATTAAGACCAGGTGGTCTTCCATGAGTGTGTAGGAGTTTGGAGCCTAGTCTTAATCCATGGTGGCAGCAGCAGAGTCGTTAGCAGCACCAGAGTCAACTATAGGGTCTTCATCCATGGTGGAAGCAGAATTATGTCCCGAGTAGTCCTCTAGGGGTAAGACTTCTTCTTCCACAATGCAACCCGTCACAACTCACTCCTGAAATGGAATGGTCATGCAAGTACCGGGCTGGTCCTCCATGGCTATTGACGGTAGCAAAGGAAGAAATTCCTCCCAATTGGTTGTAATTTCTTCTTCCACCGGGAAGCTATCATGGAGACTCTCTGTGATGGGAGAACGAAGCTTTGATTGAGCCTATACAAACCAATTTTTCCGAGAGGAACCTGGATAGTCCTTTCCTGGTATGAGAGCTCGAGAGACATGTCCCGGGCTGTAGTGTGTGCCAAGGGGACTCTCTGTGCTTGGAGGGCGAGGCTCTTGAGGAGCCTGTGCAAACCAATTCTTCCCAGAAGAACCAGGATGGTCCCCGCCCGGTGTGAGAGATCGTGAGGTAGGCCCTAGACGGTTGTGTCTGCAAACCTGCTATAGTAGGTTGGTTGTCATCGGGGCTTGCCTCTTTCTCATTGTATGGCTACACAGGGCACTAAGCATACTTAAATTCCAACTGAGCAAGATAAATATGGGAGGAGAACTAGAGGATTGATGTTGTGCTTTGGGACCAAGTGCCCAATATACAACTTCCCGCACTCTGAAACGACCAGCAAGGCGGAGGCATTTATGGATATGGTAGCCATTAGTGCAGGTGTAATTTCCATAGTTGAAATCGTACTGAAGTCGAGGAGCCAAGCTTGGCCCTCCATTAAGGCCCAACGCACTAAACCTTGACGCTCATGTACAGTAACCATCACAACTGTACAGGGTACAGGGGAGGAGGGTGGCAGCGAAGGGTTTTAACTGCCCTCGTAATCTCTGTGTCCATTGATGCATTGATGCGTGGGACCCATGTGTCACCCCATCCTTGGACTTTTATTTTAAAATATTAAAATCAATAAAATATATAATATTTTTAATAAATTTAGTACCTATTAATTGTTTTTTGAAAATTTATTTATTAAATTATTTTTGACTAGTGGTTTCATGGTTGTTAAGTCTGAAATATGTCTATTCATTCATACAACATTGTTTGCATACGTGTCAGATCTATGATCGTTTGCATCTTTCACGTTGAGAGTTGTACTCTGCTTGGTTAGATTTTGGAAGCTGCCAAATTGCAGTGTAAATAATGAAGTTAAGTTATACTCTTCCTTGTTACATTTTGGAAGTTTCCAACTGGTAATGGAAATAGTGAATTTCTCTTCTATAGGTTAAACTTTTTTATCAATAAGATGTACCATATTTTAACAATAATGTGAGAGTACCAAAGAATATGTAACAGTGAGATAGCTTACACATAGGCTTCATCTCCATACAACTTGTATTACAGTGATAAACATGCATTCTCTAAACTTGTTACAATTTAAAAAATGACTTGACACACTGCAATGCAAAAGATTTTACAGTCTTAGTAAACAAAACAACTAACTCCTTCATAATCCAGTTTGCTTGCACACATGAAGATATAGAGGGATTCACTCATTTATTGATGATTACCTGAACTGCAACAATCGACCTCCAGTAAACAAAAAAGAAACCGATAAAATGGAGACATTCTTCATATTATGTCAATGATTTATTCATAAATATTTTTCTCGATTATGATTGTAGAAGAAGATAATTAAAAGAAGTGAAATCTTGTTTGCATTGAGCCAAATAAGGGTCAAATTGTCCATATCATGCCCAAATCAAATGATTTCTACGTCGAATTCTAAAGGGTTCACGCCGGGAATGGTATCTGCATGGCTCTCAAAAGGAATTAGAGGATTTAAACAGTGGTATTTATACAGTCAAGTAATCGCATTTGACTATAAATAGATAGGTATGCACGAAGCTAACGAGGCCCTCCTGATACCGTTTTTCTTTACAGATATAGAAATGGATAATTTTAGGTTTTAACCACTTAGCCATGGCGGTAAAGTGGCGGATGCAATAGTCTTGTTTTCACTATGAAGATGAAATCTTTTGAAAAAACAATAATAATTTTTCACTGCGAATACGAAAACTTTGGAAAAATTATCATAATTGTATCTGATGTACTAAATATAAAATCTCCGTTCACTGCGTTAAACATTCCATAAATTTCTTTTAATTTTGTTTTATGTGTTTCCATTTTAGTTCTATTCATTCAAGGAGCAGCATCTCTGCACAACGAGGTGCGGGAAAACATCAAGTGTTATACAGATTTGAAACCGGTTCGAATCATAAAATAAAGGGCTCACTTTGATCCTTAATAGTTAACCCATTTCTGATTCCAGCCTGTCTATTTTATCATACGAAAAGTTTTATATTATTTATAAATCCAACTTTATCAAAAACAATCCTTCTCCACCTTGGATTGTTTTGATGTTCATCGTATTATGAATAGTATTTGACTCTAAGAGTGCCATCATTGTCTGCGACAAAATGATTTTAAAATTTGTTATGTGTATTTAATCAAGTGCGGCATCTTTAAAGTTAGGAGGCACGCAAGCTTGGAGCAATGGCTTTGAAGATAAGATAGAATAGTGGAGCTCTGGTAGCAAGATGCGTTGATGCAGGCTCATGGAAAAAACTATTATCTTCTCTACGTATTGTCTAGATTGGGAGGAGTCGTCCTTACATTACATTGAATTCGGTCTTTCAGCCTTTTTTTTTATTATTATCGGTTGTTTTGGCACATGTTTTCTTACAATGCATTAAATATATAAATTAAATTCTTAAATTACTTCTTACCTAGATTGATTTTANTTTAGTAATGGCTTATAAATTATCCTTCTTCGAATGCATGATTTGAACCGTTAAAATTTTTATGCATTGTTTTGATTTTGATAATGTTTGATTTTAACATGTTTTGTATATTTTATTTTTTTAAATGTATTAATTTCCCTAAAATTTTACACTTATTTCTGGGATGTATTTTTTTAACCAATTTTTCTATATTTTACCTATATTATTTAAGTGTCTCTTAAAATCCTTATTCGGATTCATTTAACCAATATTTGTATATTATCCCTTGAAAAACACGATATGATGCATTCATATCAATCTTTCTTTTATGTTTTTATGATACATTGATAATAATCATAATATTCAATATAATTATGTTTATATAATAATATTAAACAATTAAGAATATTAATTCTACAATAAGTTATTAAATCACCTAAACAAATAGAATAATTAAAAAAAATAAGACCCTGAAATGAAGAGGAACCTCAAACCATAACTATATATATAATTTCAAAGCATCAAATTCAAAAAAAACATATACATAGTGATACTTCTCTTAAAATTTCTAATGTAAAATTTTGACATGATTTTTGATGTACAAAATCAACCTAGATTCATTTTAAATCTAAATTTATGGATAAATTTTGGAAAATGGATTGAAACACTTTTTTCAAATTTTACATTATAAAAAAGTGTTTTTCAATGTTTAGAAAAAAAGAAATAAATATTTACAACACTAAAAATGTCTCCTCCATATTGTTTTATATATATATGAACTTGAAGTTTCATATGGAAAGAGATGATAGTTCCCTCATGAATTTCTTACTCACTCATAGTGTGAATAAATGATGCAAATGACATGCCTTGGGGACTATCATTAATATATTAATACATAATTAATGTATTAATTAATTATTACATTAATATTATATTAATGTATATAAATTAATGAAATCTATTAATGTAATAGATAACAATAACGTATAAATGTGATCTATAAATTAAAGTATTATCTTACATTAGTTAAGTAATGAGTCCAACCATAATCCTTTATGGCTAGATGAGGACCTTGTTTTATCTAATAGCTATAAAAGAAGCTGTGAAGACCTAATTGAGAACTTGTTTGGTACTAAGTTGGTCAAGCTCTGCAGCTCTCAAGACCTAATAATTTTCAATGAAGTAATGAAGTGGCCAAACTCCAACCAAATGACCTAATAATTTTCAATGAAGTAATGAAGTGGCCAAACTCCAACCAAATGATCCGTATTCATGGGCTAGGTGTAGTCATGGGCTAGGTAGTAGCGTTATAGATTATGTGATATCTATATCCCTGTTTCCAACCAAATAACAACTTTTGACCTTTTAAATGACCATGAGCCTCACTCTGATCATACACCTTTAACCCTAACTCTAAAATTTTCCATGCATAGGAGCACCATTGAAGAGAATTCTGATCAAAGAAATTTACGCTTTGACAAAAGTAAAGTTGACATTTTATTAAAGGATTTAAATAGTAAATTTAACCTCCTAACTTATAAGGACAACATTGAAGAACTCTATCATAATTTTACAATTACCCTTTCTATTTCTATTAACAAGTTCTCTTTCGAGGTGTCCTATAAAAATAATAATAGAACGACCAACCCTTTGTATGATAAAGAATGTAAAATTGCTAGGAAATCCATTAGGGATGCTTCTAATGAGCCCTTAAAACTTGATAAGATCAATACGTACAAATCCCTAATTAAAAGGAAAAAAAGATACTATATCAATAAAAGGAAAGATAAACCTTCACAACTATACAAGTTGGATCCTAAGAAGTTCTATTAAAAAGGGAAAAAAAAAGATACTATTAAAAAAACGCCAAATCAAATTTTAAAGAGAAAATGTGGTGTGATAAAAAGTTAGAGGAAAAAATAAAATTAAGGTATTATAAATATGTCATCAACCCTAATATAGAAGATCAAAATTATCTATCTGTTTTGCTAAGTGTAAAGAAAAAAAACTCATTGCTAAGAAAATAACAAATTCTCACGAGCTCTATAGTGAAACTGAGAGCTGGTCAATTCCTGAAATGCCATGGGATGAAAGAGTGTGTCACATTTGTGACACTAAGAAGGTTGAAGATGAAAATCACTTTCTCTTACATTGTCGAGCGTATACCCATATTGGATCTCATTTTCAAAATATTTATCACACTACCAAGCTTCCTAACATCTTAACTCAACAAAAGTATGGTGATCTTGGAAAGCTTCGGTTAATTCTTTTCAAGGAGAGAAGCAAAATTCTAAAGAATCACAAGTAATCGTTTACCCTCTTAACGTCTGATAGTCAAATTCGGTCTTAGTGGACGTTAATCATCATCATCATCATCATCATCCTAATGTAGTTGTTTCAAACATTAATAATGCAATGTATTAATTAATTAATAAATTTATACATTATTAATTAATACATTGCTAAAATATTAATACATTAACAATATATTAAATACATCAATAAATACATTAAATGCATAAAAAAATACCTCAAATGCATTATTAAATAAATGACTAAATTATTAGTACACTAACAAAGTAATACATTAACTTTAATATATTTGGTAGTGCATTATTATATTAGTCTAATGTATAAATTAAAGTATCAATACATTAATGGATAATCTAACATATTAAACTATTATTACATTGGTAAAGTAGTAATACATTACAGTATATGTTTTTTTTGTTTCACCCGGGGATCACACCCGGCCTGAGCCACACTAACCCTTAACATGGTTGGATTTTTTGTCCCCGCACGTTTTGAACCGGTGACTTTTCAACACAGAATGGCTTAACAGCACACTTCGTCACCGACTGTCCTACACCTTGGGGACTACATTACAGTATATGTTAATAATGTAATGTAAAATTATTGATATATTAATAATGTAATATATTAGTTTATTTATACATTAATACAATATTAATTAATACATTGTCAAAGTATTAGTACACTAATAAAGTAATACATTAATAATATATTATGTGGAAAATACATTAATAATATATTAAATACTTCAATAAATACATTACATGCATTAATAAATAAATTTCCAAAATATTAATACAATAATAAAGTAGTAATACATTGAACTTAATTTATTTAGTAATATATTATTAAAGCATTGATACACTAAAAATACATTATTGTAATGTATAAATTAAATAATTACTATAATAATGTATAATGCAACATATTAAAGTATTATTATATTAAAGTAGTAATAATGTATTCTTAAAATAAAAATACATTATAAAATACATTATTGAAGTAGTAAAACCTTAATCAATACATTATTAAAGTAGAAATATATTAATGAAATATTATTCAAGTATTAATGTATTTATTGAAAATGAGTATGGTTGAGCATGAACATTGTTTCTTATGATCATGAGTGAATGAAATTGATACATTAAAGTATACTAAAATATAGTAATTTAATTAATTATTTAATACATTAATACATTTTTAATAAATACAATACTAAAGTATTCACACACTAATAAAGTATTAATACACAAACAAAATAATATATTAATAAGGTAGTAAGACATAAATAAAACATTATTACATTAATATAATGTATACTTTAAAGTATGCATTTATATGAATGTATAATGTAACATATTAATTAATTAGTTTATATATTAATAATGTATTAATTAATTACCTAGATGGGGTGCCACGTGGCACAATTAGGTAGAAAAATGGACCTGATAAGCCTGGGGAGTTATTATCCCCGACCACCACCCCGTGTGCATTTACTCCCCATGGCTCACACCATGAGGTAAATTAAGTTAGTGTGCCTCGCTCGGCTCTTAGGCGAGCGAACCAACCAAGCATTTGGTACCAGGAGGTTGAAGAGGTCATGTTGGCCTTCAGTGGCAATGGGAGGGGTCATTTCGGGCTCTCATGGCATTAAGAGTAGCCCCAGAACTCAACTGAACTCATTTTCTACTTGGTGCGCTCTTCTTGCAGAGCACTTCAGCCTTCACGATTTTTTAGGTATCATCGTTCTAAACCTATGCATTAGTGGCGTCTTCCTGGCCTCAATTCGCCCCCTATGAACCAGGAACTTCCATCCCACTTCATTATTGTCGGACACCTCCATCTCCCTCCACGTCATCCTGCTTCTTTCCACAACCTCCTTTCACTCACTCCACCATCCCATTTCCCCCCCTACAATGCCATGGGAGCACAAAAATCCCAAGAGGGGCGCTCTGAAAACTAACACCCTCTCTCAAGCTACCAGGCTCACTACCTCCCAAAGGTGTTCATCGCTCACTTTTCCCATCCCCGTCATTCTACCGACAACACTTAGTCTACCTCACTTCAGTCTCATGAGGCTTGCAATGTGAAGATGGAAACAACATCCTCCACGACGCACTTCCCCTCGTCGCCACCTCTACCTCTACATTATAGTCCAAACATAGTGAAAGAGGAGTTGCAACCTCTGACATTTCATTATAGTCCAAGAATAGTGAAAGAGGAGGCACCACCCTTAGGTGTGCGCCTACCCTTAGTAACCAACCTTTTATCCCCCCCAGCTGTCAAGCCAGAAGAGCCCTACTACGGTGACGGAAGGCGCTAAGTGGAGGAGGAGATCCCTCCAAGTTGGCAGCTGTGAGGTACAAACAAGGAAACAACGACAGTGAATGATGATGAGATGGGCAAGGGAGAAGAGGCTTCAGACTTTGCCAACTATATCGCAGAAGAGCACCTTAAGCTCCTCTTCGAGATTAGGCAGCAACAGGACGACCAAATGAATTGTCAAGGTGTTATCAGTCAAAGAATGGACATTCTTCTCGAGGGACTCACAGATGTTCCAGTACAAGCACAATGCCCAACTTGTAGAAAACGATTCACCCTAGCCTATACCATCCATGGACAACCAGGTTCCTCCATGGACTGAAGGGATTCACCCTAGGTCATAGTTTTTTGTTTATTTCAGTTATAGCGTTGGTGGTCTAATCGACCACGATGACAAGCTAGATGATTCAATCATTTTTTCTCATTTTGTATGTATAATTCTATTAGTAATAGAGGCTTTGTATATGGCTAGCCCTAGATTAGGAAGGAAGAACTGGGTTCCTGCAAACACTTGCAATTTTTTGTATAATTTTTGCATAATTTCTTACAGTCATGGTAGTGCCAAAATAGATCGGAGCCACTTGTTCTCATTTCCATCCTGTGACAGAACACGTAGCTGCCAAGTGTCACTATATTGTAGACAATTGATATAATATAAGGTTTCTTCTTTTATTTAAAAAAAAATGTATTGATTAATTGATACATTAATGTATAATGCAAGGTATATTAATTAATGTATACATTAATACATTACTTAATTTACATATTAAATACATTATTAATAATGTATTTATTAATATTATTTATCTTTTTTGTAAATAAAGGTGGAGCCTTAAATTAATACCAACTGAAAGCTTACAAAAAATTGCAGCCTATCAACATACACAGAGCTAACAGCGGAAGGTGGAGCTACTCGTAACCAAATTACATTGCTTTTCATGGTTTTCACTTTTTTCAAGACTTCACGTATCGTGATTTCATGACCTTGGAGGATTTCTGCCTCCATACTCTGGACTCCCGATAGTCAATGTCCTGAAACCTTCTAGCATTGGAACAATGGGCTGAGATTGACGCTGTCGAATACCTGTATGGACAATGGTCCAGATTCTCTCCCTTTTTTCACTACTTAGTGTATCGCGACTACGTGACTTTTGAGGATAGCTTCCTCCATGCTCTGGATTCCCGATAACCGATGTCCCGAAATCTCCTCACCTTGAAACAATGAGCCCATATCGACAGTGTTAAGTACTCATATAGTCAATGGTCTATATTCTCTCACTTTTTTCACAACTTCACGACTTTGGAGGATAGCTTCCTCTATGCTCTGAAATCCCAATAGCCAAAGTGCCAAAATATTCTCGCATAAGAAGGATGGGCCCAGATCGATAGTCTTGAGTGCCTATAAAACCAACGGTCCTGATTCTCCTCCATTTTGCATGCCTTCGCTTATCATGAATTCGTGACTTTGGAACACAGTGCCCACCATGTGCTAGACTCCCAAAAGCCATATTCCTGAAATCATGTGTCAACTGCTTATCATCTATGCTTTTGTTTATGGGAACCCCCTCTCATGAGCTTCTGATAATTTCTAACTTGGAAGAATTATTGAGTGATCGAGGATGTCACCCTGTCTAGGTTAGGTCCGTCCACATGGGAAAGATCTTTGCATTGGAGTGAGAGGGGTGAGATTCGTGACTGCCAAAAGTTATGGAAAATGATCTGTTGCATTGAGTCAACTCTTGCATTGGTCAGTGTGTCTGCAACTTTGTTCGCACTTCGTCGAATGTGCGAAGGGGTAATAGTTAGAGAAGGTCTGAGAAGTGCCTAGAAGCTATAAAGAGGGCCTAGGAGGCATCAACTTGGAGTGATTTTTCCTGAATCTCTTCCAGTAAGGACTTTTTAACCAAGTTGATTATGATTTTGGAGTCTCCTTCAATGATCAGACATGTTAGGTTTTGATCTAAATCCATTTTCACTCCTTTGAGAATACCCCAAATTTCTACTCAATTTTTAATGTCGCATCGGATATTTTCTACAGTGATGCTTTGGATTTGGCCAGAGTTGTTTCTTATGACCGCTGCATATTTAGATCGCCCTGGATTACCTTTTGAAGCTCCATCAAAGTTGAATTTATGGAATCCAGGGGGAGGGGGGGGGAACCACTTGGAGGGACAGAGGGTTTTTGAAAAAAGGTGGGGTTACTGAGGAGGGATGGAGTGAGAAAACGATAAGGCCCAGGATTTAAGGAGGAAGAGCTCACTTGGGTCAATTGGTAAATCTACCTAGGTCCACAGATGAATATGAAGAGTTTCTTGGATGTGCGAGAGGATTGTGTTCCAAAGGAGAGTGGGGAGAGAGGGCTGGGAGTGAAATATTCTTGTGTTCCTCTCTTTCCATAGTTGGCAAACTGTGAAGCTGGGTAAGAGTTGTCAGGTTCTGTTTAGGATAGGAATTTTGAAGGAATTGGAACCCCAATCCCTAATTGTGCTGTTGATGTTGTTCTTATCTCATTTGGTTCTTCTCATGAGCTGAGAGGCTTGGTTCCACGTGTCCTCGCTGAGTGGGCAGTTGTTTAGGAGGTGCTCCATCATTTCTTCTTAGACATGGAAGAGATGGAAAATCGAGGGGTCAATGAAGCCTCGATTTTGAAGATTGTCCCAAGTTAAGATCTTGTTCTGTAGAAGAAGCCAGAGGAAAGTAGAGATTTTGGGCTAGAGTTTTGATTTCCAATTGGTGATCTAGATGTTGTCCTTTTGAAGATTTTGGAATTTTTCCGGTAGAGTGTATCCCTCTTTGAGAGTGAACCTACCATGAGGCGTGTATCCCCATATGAGAATGTCTTGATCTGTTCTTTTTTGGATTATCCTTTGATATTTTGCTTGTTTCCAATGTTGTAGGTCACAGTCCAATGCAACTTTGAGTTCTTGATGGGTTGATTTCCAACTGCGCCAACGAGAGTTTTTGGGGGTATCGGTCCATAAATATGCCACTTTGAGAGTGGCCAGATCTTGTATGTGATTTGTATAGGATTGGATATTTTCTTCCAATTGTAGGGGTGGAATTTGCTGCCAATAATCCATCTAGAATAGGGAATTATGGTCATTGTGAACTTCCCAGAAAGAATGATCCTTAATGAGTGGTCGATTTTTCCAGGCCGCATTCCAAATGTTGAAGCCTTCAATTTTCTCCTGCATTCTTATCAGATGGCTTTGATGCGTGTTGGGGGCATAATTTCATTTCCATAGTTTGGCCCAGATCTCTACTAGATTTTTGAGCCATCTCCACCAAATTCTTTCTCCCATGGTGATATTAAATTTTCCAGGGTCCCGGAGGCCCAATCCATCTGAAAATTTGGGCTTACAAACTTTGTCCCAGCTGACTAGGGCCCATTTTTTGTCTTTATTATGTCCATTACATAGAAAGTTTCTTTTCATATTTATTATTTTCTTTATGACGGAAATGGGGGAAGCTAGGGAAGAGAAGAGGTAAGAAGGGATGGCTTGAAGTACTGACTTTAAGAGAACAATTATGGCATGAATGTTGAGGGAGTGAAAGGTCCAGTTGCTGAGACGGTTGGAAATGGAGAGTAGGAAAGAGTCCCATGAGATATTTCTTGCTGTTGAGTCAAAAAGAGGGAGTACCATATAGCGAGAGGGAAGAGTGCAAACAAGAGTGTTCAAAAGCTGAGAAAGGTGATGTTGGATTACTTCCAGATTATTAAAAAAGAAAAGCTGTGACTTGGTGAGATTAAAGGTAGTACCAGAGGCATCACTGAAATCAGAGAGGATGGAATTTAGTTTGTTTGCCTCTTGCACAGTAGGGGTGTTCATTAGCAGTGTGTCATCAACAAATTGGTTGTGGGAGGTTGTCGGTTGTAAACCATGAAGAGAACCATTTTGGATAGAAGCCTTGATGTAGCGTCCTAGGCCTTCTGCCATAATGACAAAAAGGAACGGGGAGAGAGGGTCTCCTTGCCTTATTCCTCTTGTGGGGGAGAAGGGTTGAGAGGGGACTCAATTGAAAAGGATTGAGAAAAAGGTTGAGGAAATGAGGTTCATTATCCAATAGATCCAATCATTGCTGAAACCGAAATCCAATAAAACAGATTCCATGTACTTCTAGCTTAATTTGTCAAAAGGTTTTGAAAGGTCAAGTTTTAGAAGCATACCTGGAGTATGGGTGCTCTTGAGTGAGTGAATGATTTCATGGACAAGGATGACACTATCCATGATTTTCCTTCCTTCGACATACCCTGATTTCTCCTTGGAAATGGTGAAGGGGAGTATGGGCTTGAGTCTTAGAGCTATGACCTTGGAGATGATTTTATAGATCACATTGCAGAGTTCTATGGGTCGAAAATTATTCGGATTTGTTACTCTTTTTCTTTGGGTATAAGGGTGAGGAAAGTGGCATTTGGAGATGGAAGAACTTTGCTTGAGCTGCTTGATTCCTCCACCAACTACCAAACTTCTTCCCTTAGCATTGGCCAACACGAATGGAAGAAGTCTATGGTGAAGCCATCTGGGCCTGGAGCCTTGCCTGTGGGCATGTCCTGAATATCCTGATCCACTTCTTCTGGCATTATTGGTGTCATGAGAGCCTCATTATTTTCCTGGGTGATGATAGTTGGGATATTTTGGGTCACCCTTTCAATTGCAGAGGTACGGTCCACCGTAGGTTCTGAGAGGAGATCCTTGTAGAATTCCGATAACTCATGAGATATTTCCTGATGAGTTAACAAGGTGTTTCATTGTGGGTCTTCCAGTTTCATGATTCTGTTGATTAGGCTTCTATGGAACATGGATCGGTGGAATAATTTGGTGTTTTTATCTCCCTCATTGAGCCATTGAACCCGATATTTCTATCTCCACAAGATTTCTCCTTGCTTGTGTCGTTCTTCCAACTGCCTTTTGATCTCATTCTCCTCCTGCTACTGAGTGATTGTGTAGCCTAAGAAAATGAATTTCCCCTGCTGGTCCTCTAGTTTTTTTCCAACAGTTTCCTTTCTTAGAAAATTTTCCTGAAGACTTCTTTGTTCCATTGGTGCACCTGTTGTTTGAAGTATTTTAGATTTTACTAGAAGCAATACATGTTTGTGCCCTTATGGATTTCCATTGTGCTCCACCAGTGATGGGTGAGTTCCTTGAAGTTTGGATGGGTAAGCCATAATTTTTCAAATACGAAGGGTTTTAACTTGTGGGTGGCGATAGTGTCAGCCCATAGTTGAACCGGCCAGTGATCCAAGTCAGCCTTCAAGAGGATGTTAGAATCAATTAGGGGACCTTCCACCAGGAGAGTTTTTGATATGAGAAATCGATCTAGCCTGCATGATATTTGTTGGTGACCTGATATTTATTGGTCTAGGTGTAGGTACCATTGTTTTTATCTATATCAACCAGTTTGAGGTTCTCTAGGAGTTCCTAAAAATTTACACTGTCCTGCTCCAGGCATTCCCCCACTCGTATTTTCTCCTCGAGTGTGAGAATCATATTGAAGTCACCCCCTATTATCCATCATTTTCCCTCAGCTAGAGAACCTAAGTAGGCCAGTCTTTGAAGAAAGAGGTATTTGTCTAGGCTGTCTTGCGGTCCATAAGAGTTCATTAGCATTCCCTCCTTTTCTGAACCTATGGCTCTATAGTGCATTGTGATGGTATTTTAAGTGGAGAAGCCTTGATATAGGATGACTGTGGCAGGGTTCCAAAGGATGGCTAGGCCCCCTCAAGCCCCCTTTGAGTCTATTTGATAAGAGTCACGGTTGTGCCAACATCTTTTGAGGATGTCTTCTACGCTTTTCCCTGCACATTTTGTCTCTTGTATTAGGAGTATATCGGGGTCTTCCATTTTTATGTAGTTTCAGAGTATCCTTTGCTTGTATCTTCCATTTAGACCTATGATATTCTAGGTGAGGATCTTCATAATTAACAGTTATGTGGGTGGGAAAAGGAGCTCTTTGAGAGCTTGTGAATCTATCCCAAGTTTATCATATAGTTTCCTACTTCCTTTATTAGTTGATGAGCCAATTTTCTACCTCGTTGCTTGTTTTATTTTCGATGCTTTCTTGTATCTTGGTTTGGGTTTGTGAAGATTCCCGACCTTGATGTAGCCCCTGCTGATGAGTCCATAAAAAAATTGTGAACTTTCCTGAGTTGGTCCTCTGGTAGGGTTTGAATATCCTTCTTGTTGAGTGCTTCTTCTAACCTGTCTAGGTCGATTTCTGCTAGGTCCTGCTCATCCATTTCAATGACTGTATCTTACTCTCTTTATGGTTCCTTCCTTATGTCTGGGTGGGTCTTGTGGATCTGTTTGACTTATTGGGGTTTTTTGCAGTTGGTTTTCCTTGTGCTTGGTGGGATCTGTCCCCATGGTCTTGTAGGGGTTTTCCACTTCTTATTCTTCTCGAAGGCGGTTTAGGGCTTCAAAGGAATTGCTATTTGCACTGTGGTGAGTATGGTACAATGCTAGCGTAAATACCAGGGAGAGGGTCAATAGTTTTCTTAGGTGAAGAAATCAAGCTTAGACGCTTTAGCCCTAACATAGCCACCTCCCCTAAAGAGAGTAACGTATGTTTACAGACAAGTAGAAAAAAACATACGCCTAACCCTATTTTCTAGTTTAAGTCGTGCAAATGTGAAACATCCTTGAACTCACCCTGACAACTTTGGTTGGTGCAGGTTAAATCATATAGGATGGTTAGGACTCGAGGATATCGAGGTAGAGGGGCATCATCACAGGGACCGCCAGCGCCACCACCACCATCGCCTGAACTAGCTCTCATACTGCTCTCTTTCGAGGCCATAAATGAGACTTTAAAGGGGTGTCAACTAACAAGGATCGAAGTGGAGTCCACAACATTTGGAACAGGTAATCTAGAAGCGTCGAGGGATTTAGGGGGAGGACCTCCATCAGAAGACATCACTAGAGAACTATAGAAGATCAAACTTTCAGAGTTTGTCAGGGGTAGTGCCAGTGAACGCACAAAAGCATGGTTGGAAGGCATGACAAGGTGTTTTTCCTTAAGAGGCTATGCATCCACTTCAAAGGTGAAGATAGTTATTTTTCAGTTGAGAGATAGTGCCTTGAACTGGTGGGGCAACCTGGAAAGACAACGACATCTTACCCCAGACACCGTATCTTGGGTACTTTTCGAGGAGAGGTTCTGAAAGAAATATCTTCCAGCTTACTATGAGGAACAACAGGTAGGAGTGTTTCATGCTCTAGTACAGGGAAATAGGACCGTAGAAGAATATGAGATTAGATTTATGGAATTGGTCAAATATGTTTCATATATGGATAATGACCAATGACAGCCAGAATGCTTTGTCGATGGGTTAAACCTTAAGACAAGGGCTATGGTGCGGATGTGGAAACCGTCTTTAGTAGTGGAAGTTGTGGAAAATGCACGTTATGTGGAGGAACACATGAACTTAAACGAGGGTATGAGACCGCCCTTTCCGCATCGTCCTGGATTCGTGGGGAAGGCCCCTAGGACATTTCCTAGGGGAGGGGGCTTGAGGCCACCTCCATATGGAAATAGAGTCGCACCGAGGATAATAGCTGCATGGATTTCAATGGCAACAATTGTAGCATCCTGTTCATCACCAACAACATGGGTAGGTCCATGGCCATCTCAGGGAGAAGCTAGTAGGGGCAGGGGTTCAAGGGAAAGGAACTCATTTCAGAGGCAGTCCCATAACAGTACGCATGTTCAATCCCATGTTACCTGTTGGGGGTGAGAAGGACCCCATTACCAGCGTGACAGCCCAGAGTTACAATTAGGTTTTGTGCATAGAGAAGGAAAGGCCTCGATGGGAAGAGCAAGTAGCAACCACCAGATTTATGCAGTGGTTAATAATCGTCAGGCCGAACATCAATCCATGGTGGTGGAGTCATCAGGTACACTAAATCGTATCAATGTTAAGATTTTATTTGATTATGGTGCTACAGATAGTTTCATTTCACCATCTGCATTAGAAAAGA
>SNQJ01S0012255.1:274514-303377 GCA_010110895.2 Picea sitchensis | reverse complement strand
GTAATCATTGCCAACTTTTGAGAAAATTTCAAGGGTGATTGCAACTCGTTCTACGGCTAGAACTGCAACTAGTACTACAACTACAATTGGTTCTGAGACTGCAACTGCAACTTAGGGTTTTATGAGGAAACCCTAATTTTTCAAACTTCAAATTTTGAAATTATGATCCAGGGGACAGATGTGCTGGGCTGAGGCGAGTTAGCTGGTGCAGTCGTAATTTCGAAAATCCAACTTTTACCCCTTCAAATCTGATCTACAAATTTCTAGACTGGTGCTTCTGGTTTTCTGGTATTTTTGGTACTCTCGTACTTCTGGTACTCTGGTTTTCTGGTTTTCTGGTACTTTGTGAAAATAGGGTTTCTCTTTCCGGGAGATCTAGCCATTGAAAATGTGTCCTCTAAGTGCCAAATTGATCCTTGGGGGAGGGTGAAACTTTCTAGATGTTTAGGGAGCTGAAAAGAGTTACTTTTGAAAAACCCTAATTTTTGGGTACGATAACAATGACGTTTTTCCTCTTGCAAATTATGCTTCCTTCAGGTTGGCTCTGAAACCATGTTAATTTTTAAGCCATTATTATAGTTCTTTGCATTTCAATAGATAAGAGCATCATAAGAACAACATCACTGAGAAATACACATTCACAAGAGACGAGGCATTTATCCTGGGAAACCCTCTAGGGGAAGAAAACCCAAAAAAAACTTCCTTATCATAAATAGCTTATACAATATTCAAGAGATAACTCAAACCAATACATATAGTCCTCCCAAAGAGATGCGCCACTATTCTCCCTCTCTCCAACTGGTAATTGCAACTTGCCTCATAAGAGAATGAGCAAGTGAGTTGTGTGTAGAAGTGGGGCGCTAGCCTCCCTATATATACAAGACTGGCACGTGTGAAAGGTATTCACTGGCAGGGCCGACCTCTAACTTTGGGTGGGTAAACCCACCTTTAATTTAATTCTGGGTCTCAATAATAACTGATGGGGTCGACTTCTTATTCTTCCTATTACAATTGTCCGATGACCAATCCGCAAAAGGGGATTTGGTCCTAATACAATTACCAACATGATTAGTCCACAATGGGGATTAATCCAATGAATAAAATAACAATAATAATAAGAATACTCTTCGCAGTTACATTATTTCAACATGAACGAGACTTGTATGTACTAGCTACACATGCATTTCTTGCACATATACACTAGTATGTATGAGTTTATTAGCTTACTTACTAATAATGTCGGTTATTTGTTAGGAATGTGTGAATCATGTTTCTTTTCCCATGTATCATAAAATACTTTAACTTCGAGACGAAGTTTCCTGAAGGGTGGGTGTATGTAACAACCCTAGCTAAATGATTGCTTAAGATTTACCAAGTATAATTAATTAAATAATTAATTGTCCTAAAGTATATTAGTTAAATAATTATTATTTATTAATACTATTAATTAATTAATTAATTAATTACTTATTGTTTAATATATGTTGGTTAATGAGTTAATTGATTGATTAACACATTTAATGTTTAGGGTAAAGAATTAAATACTTAATAACTTTTAATTCATTATTACAAAACTTTATGTATGCAAGGGGATGAGGCAATGAATGGAGGGATAAGGTGGGTGGCATTAAAGGAGGGTAGGAGGGAGTGAATGGAGGATATGAAGGGGAGAGGCATTCGGGAAAAGGGGACTTTTGGAAATTGAGGGAAGAGGAAGCATATTGGAGATTAGAGACTGTATTTCCTGGTTGGTATTTTCTGGTTTTGGAGTTTGGGGTGGACTATTACAGGGGTGCACCAAGTTGTTGGGAGTTTTGCGCTTGGAAGCCAGGAATCCTCACGGAATCCTGGAGATAGGGAGCCGGACAGGCTCTGTTCCTAGCTGACAGGGAGGAAAGATTCAGTTTTGGGCAGTGTTCGGGCAGAACAACAGAGAGGACAATCAGAGAATTGGAGAATTAGCATCAGACAGAGGTATGTATTTTAGTGATTATGTTGTGTTATGTGATGGATACGTAAGTTTATTTTCATGTTGTGCATAAACAAAATTTATATTGAATAATTTATGATTACAAGATGATGGTTAAATTTTATATGATATAATTTCTTTATTCTTTATTTATCTTGTGTTTTATAAGTCTCTATGGGGACAGGGACGCTACACTTGGTATTCCATTTATTTTCAAATATTTTTAAGATAGAAAAGTAGATTTTTATTGTTATTATAAAATAAACGTTAATACAAATAACCATACCCCTAAATTTAATAAGAATAAACCTAAACCTAATATGGTCCTAACACTAACCTTAATAACCCTAACACTAATCCTAATAACCATTTACTTCAATATATTATTAATACATTATTAATGACATCTTTAATTATTAATATTGATTAATAATTAGTGTATAAAGGGTATGTATGTTACATACCTAAAGTACACATTGCATATATTAATTATGTATATTACTAATAACTAATAATAAAATTATTACTAATAATTATTAATCTATTATGTATAATCATTCTTAATGTATTAATAAAACTTTATTAATAGTAATATCAATTATTATTAGTTATGATCAAAGCAATAAATAAAATATTATTAATAATATTAATAACTATTATTACTATTCAATAATAATAATAATAATAATAATAATAATAATAATGATAATGATGATGATGATGATAAATACTTGTTTATATTAATAATAAATATATTAATTATAAATAACTATTAATATAGTTAATACTTGATATTAAATTAACCACTAATATTAATAATATAATATAATATTAATCATTTTTTAGTATAATAATTTAATATCAATAATAGTAATCCTAACTATACTTATAATTAATTTATTAATAATACATACTTTAACCATAATTCTAATAACCCTAACCCTATTAGTAATTATTATTAAAAACCCTAACCCCAAATCCTTCAAAATTACTAAACTTGTTTTAATAATTGACTTTATTAATATATTAATTTGCAAAGATAACTTATTTTATTAATGAAATTTATGCTGTTGTGAATAAAAAAACAAAATTCATTGATGGACACTATTGGAAAAAGACAAACTACATCATTCATGAAAAGAATGAAGTGTTAAGCTTGCCATGATTTGTTGAATAATTAGGAAGAATATGAAACCCACTAGTAATTATGCGGCTAGGTGTATGGTGAACATGGTACACATGTAATTCGAATAATGTGAAATGATTAAAAGTTAATAATGAAGTAAATTTGGAATTTAATGTAAGTTTGTTAATCATTTGAATGTGGCAATTAGATGGTTACACAAATATTTTTTGATCATATTAAGTAAATGTTAAAAAGTGAACAAGGTAACATAAGTATTTAAAAATGCCAGAAAGTTATGAACATGAGATCTCATTCATCGATTTAGAAGGAAAAAAGAGAATATGCTAGCATCTTCAATTGATAACCATATGATTGGAATTTATGGTTAAAAGATCATTAAATGTGTTCATTTCCAATAGGTTGACCATTTTCCAAACTAGAAAATGACTCTCCATAAAACAATAACATACAAGTGCTCCCTCCCAGCGTGGGAGTAATCTTTTTCTTTTCCAATAAGGAAGTCATCTCCACGAGCCCCAACTTGTCCCTTAAGTATGAAATATTTTCATCTTGGACAAAGGCTTTACACAAATACCTACTATCTGCTCATCTGTGGAGACATACTCGAGAACCACTTCTCCCCTATGGATTTTATCATGGAGTATACAATGCTTGATCTCAGTCTTCTTCGACCTATAATGGAAGACCGAGTTCTATGAAATATTCACATAGCTCCGATCAAAACAATATATAACGGTCGAATTCAACACCCAATCAAACAGTCGAGAAACCAACTTATAGAGCCACAGTCCTTGCATACAAGCATAAAAAACTATAATATACACTCCTTTTGTAGTGTTGAGTGAAACATACTTATGTTTCCTACTAGCCCATAACATCATGGTAAATATCAAACTAAAACATATCTTTTGTCATCTGCACTCCCTGCCCGATCTGAATCAATAAATCCATGTAGATGTATATCATTGTCCTATAGGGAAAATATATGGCTGAGTATTTTCCAAATACATTAATGATACAATAAATTTTTGATACAGAGATAGGTCTAGTTCCATTCCTTCTTCTTGACTACTTCTAGTGTTTTCAAACTAGTTCAATTGGTTGTTCTAACTTTTCTTTCTTTCTTGGAATCTTCATGTTCTTCCTCATGTTTATCTTCAATGTTGGAATCCATGGAATCTTTTGCAGATTACATGCAATTCTTTACTGAAGGCTCCAACATTTCTCCATAGGAACATAAATGTAGATGAAAAACCAAGGATATTCAAGGCTTCTTTTTGAAGAAGACTTCTTCTAGAGTCAATCTGAACACATGTTGCTTATCATGGTGGATACTTCCAATCAAAAACATGGACAGATACTTCATGTTATTCACATATTCTTCAATGTATCATATCATTGGGGATTATCTCCATCCTAATCCGAAATCCATGCAAGAATGAGCAATATGCATACTCTTCTTTTGAATTCTATGATAATCTCCCTCCATCTAAGAGAGTACATGCTTCCGTCTATTACATTTCTCTTCTATTTCTACAAAGTGCCACAATCTTGTTCTGGTTTCCTTTTGATTTTTGACTTCCTTCGAGTCTTACTCGTCTTAGTCCCCTTAAGTTTGTTTCTATCTGTTCTGATTGTTTCCCATATGGCAGTTGTGCCATCCTTATAAACTTCTTCTATGACAACTTCCGCAAGGATTGTTCATCAAACATATTTCACAAGGGTACCTACCCAAAACAAGAGCAACACGAACAAACATGAATATCTATTTAGAGGAGATGTTAGTTCAACTTGTGAACAAGTACAATAAGAATATATATCAATATTATTCATTTGTAGTCAAGTATTCATTCCACCTAGAAATAATAGAATATTTCAAAGACTTCTTTCACAATTTGTAATGTAGTAAATATCACCTTTGATATACACAAATTTGAAGCTTAAAAATTCAATCAAACCTGGAACATGAAGCCTTAAATGTTATGGAGGGTGCACTTGTTCTTATGAATGCACTAAATCCAAGATTGCATCTTCAACAAGATCTCTATTACTTTCCTTGCAAACACACTAATGTTTTGCTAGAGGATGTAGGAGCATCATTGGAAAGCACAGAGGGAAAGACCTATGAGTGTCTGGGAATCTGTACGAAACCTCAATGCTAGTAGTTTCAATCGATATTTTGAAATGTTGTTTAACTTGACGTAGGGAAAATATTTGAGACACGCTTGAGCGATCACGAGGAAAGTGGGATTTTCCACTCTGGCTCTGGAATGCGACTGCACTAGGATGGCTATCAGGATAAGTTTTTATGTAAACAAGTAGTTAGGGGGAACCCTAAGAGCCCTCTGAGATAAATAGAGGTTTTGTATGCCCAAATGAGATGGTTGGAAGTAGTTAGATGGTAGTAGAAGAAAATTATATAGAAGTAGGAGAAGAATTATGAGTTTCAGTTTGGTTTTCATTTACAGTTATAACCATTTTTTACTTTGGAATATAACGAAAGAAAATTGATCCAATGCATAGTGTGGACATTGTTTGCAATTCCCTGTTATTGTGTTTTCATGAATGAATGAATGAATTTCATTATGAATAGATGGAACTGTGAATGTTAGGATAAGTTTCAATTGTTTATCTTATGTCGAGTGGTGCAAAGTGGGCACAGAGAACGCAGAGGAGTGCGTTGATGGAATATTTTTGTTTCCGAATCGCAGAAGAGATATAATGAAACTTCCCCTTTCCAAGGAGTCCAAAGAGACTTGTGTGAGGTGTGCACAATCGCCTGCAAGAACTCAAACCTTACGTAAAGATATGGTGCAAGGAGTGCACAAATATGAGATTCGACTAAGTGTCGAAGAGACTTGTGAGAAGTCGATGAACCAGGAAAGGAGAATGCTAGGAGTGTGGGAGGAATTTCTCTTTGAGAAATCCCTTGGATATGAGTTGTCGAAATCCCTGAACATAAGGAGTGCACGGGAAGTTGATACCTTCACGAGATAAATCTCGTGAGGGGGACTGAAAACAACCATTAGATTGGTTGCAGAAGGGATCTGGACCGTTATATTAACATCCAATGACTAGAGGAAATGTCGAGAGAAGATCAGATTGGGACCATTATATCTGAGTGCGTGGATCAATAGTCCTTGGATCCAAAGACAAGTACAAGAGATTTAGCCCTTGGAAGTGCACAAGACAAGAAAACTCGCGAACCCCAAGTTTGCGAAATGATCACAATCGTTGATCAAAGGAAAGTGTGGGTCATAGATTTAGTACCAAGAATTTCGCGATTCTAGACATATGGTGAAGAGAGGGGAGCAGTCCTACAACTTCATGAAACATGAAATCCCAAATTCACGAAGGAGAAGGAAAGACCATCGGATCACACAGATCGTGGATCGTTGATCTGATGTAAGGAGAGCCCAGATTTCAAATTTGGGAAATCGGGAAGGTGAGCGAATCAAAACCTCTAAGGACGTGAAACATGAAATCGCGAAGTTCTCGAGAGGTTGGCCCTAGGTCACATTTATGGGTCACATCATTGAATGTTAAGGGAGGATCTATCACTCTCTAGGTCCCACTTTGGGATTTCGGGAGTTGGAGAGTCGGGTTTGGCACAGGTGAAACCACCTGACACACGAAGTCGTGAAGCAGATGTTGGTCAGGCGAGCGGTCTCAACCGAGGTCACAGAAGGGAAGGTGCTTAGTGCGGGAAGAGTTAGCTCCCGATTTGTATGGAAGTTGGACAATGTTCAGGAGAGAACCCACGGGTCTCAGATGACCTGTGCATTTGGAGAAAGGGCATGTGTAAGTGGGTTTGGAGTCTAACAGAGACCCAAAGAGTCTATCTGAATCAGTTTCTCAATCGATCCTAAACCGGGAGGTCGCGTAGCCCTTAGGAGATAAGGGGGGTATGCATCAAGTGGTATCAAAGATGAAGTTTTGGTTGCAGACAACAGGCAAAGGAGAGGAGACAAAAGGACTCGAAGTTGTACTTTGTGTGTGACAGTCAATCAACACAATGCCACCGAGCCACCTTTGGCCAATTGAGTTGTAGAAAGGGAGATGCGATAACTCTGTGCAATATTAGAGGCAATCGAGGCAACACAGTGACGAGCACCTGATTTTGGAGACATTAGTGATTCAAAGAGCCAATAATAAGTAGGCAAGAATGTCGTCAGAGAAGCTGCAAGAGAGGATGTTTCCGTAGAATGCCTACTGAGAGCAGTTGTCATATTGGGAGGCAGAGCCAAGATGTAGGTCCCAATGTATCAAGGCAATTTAGATGTTGAAGATTTATTGGAATGGATAAGATCCATGGACAAATATTTTGACTATAAAGACATTGATGAGGAAAGAAGGGTGAGACATGTTGTCATCAGAATAAAAGAACATGCAACATTGTGGTGGAATGAACTGGAGGTTGAGAGAAGAAGAAAGGGAAAACATAAGATAAAGAGAAGGGACAGAATATTAGACAACTTGAAGGCTAAGTTCATGCCCAAATATTATTAGATCAATCTGTTCAGGAAACTGAAAAACATGAGACAGAAAGGGATGAAATTTAAGGAGTACACTGAGGAGTTCTATAGGCTAAACATTAGAGCTGGACAGAGAGAGAGAGAGAGATGAAGAAAAAGTAGCTAGATATATAAATGGCTCGAGATATAAATTCCAGGATGAGATCAGCATGATGTTAGTAACAATAGTGGAGGATGCTTATTAGTTTGCATTGAAAGAAAAGGATAAGTTGGCGAGAAAGCAAATCTAGCGAGGAAGAGGCAAAGGCCCAGCTCCAAACAAAAACAAGGGGGTTACCCATGACAGAGCACATAAGTATAAGGAGGAGACTAAGAAATCACATGGTCACTCAGAAAGAGGAGGAAGTTCCCAAGAAATACAAAGTGGTGGTAGAAGTTATTCTAGAGGAAGAGGAAGAAGAGGAAGAGGAGAAGTAAGATGTTATGCCTGTGGAAAGATAGGACACATGTCTTGGTAATGTCCCGAGAAAAATAAAGGAGGAGGAGGTGAAGCTCACATCTCAGAAGAACATAGAAAACATGTTGAAGCAGAAGGAGCAGAGGATGGAAGATCCCTGATGTTGGGAAAGGTTCTCTTAAAACAAGAGGCATAAGTTGAGAGGCCAGTGCAGAGGAACAGTCTATTCAGAAGAACTTGCAAGACTAAGGAAAGAGTATTCAAGGTGATAATTGACAGTGGGAGAATTGAAAAATTAGTATCCATATAGATGGTGGAGAAATTGGAGATGGAGACAAATACACATCCAAATCCATACAAAGTATCATGGTTGCATAAAGGACACCAAGTAATGGTTACTAAAAAATGCCTTTTTGAATTTAAGATAGGAGGATATAGAGATGAAATTCTATGTGATGTAATTCCCATGAATGTATGCCATATTTTGTTAGGAAGACCATGGCAGTTTGACATGAATGCCATTCATGATGGGAGGAAGAATACATACACCTTAGAGAAGAATGGTAGAACACACATGTTCCTACCAATCGAGGAGAAAAAAGTGAAGGAGGAAGCCAACACAATCATACCTCTCATGAGTGGGAAGGAACTCCTGAAAAAAGTCAAGGAATTACAGGAGATGTAGTTTGATGTGGTGAGGAAACCCAGACTTACCCTTACAATTACTTCAATGGATGATTTTCCTGAAGAAGTTCAAGAATTGTTGGATAATTTTGCTGACATAGTGGTGGATGAGTTTCCTAACTCATTTCCACCCATCATAAGTATCAACCATCATATTGACTTGATACCAGGATCAAGTCTGCCAAACAAAGAAACATATAGACTGAAACCTTAAGAGAATGAGGAGGTGAAGAACTGTGTCCAAGAATTGTTAGACAAAGTTTTGGTGAGAGAAAACTTGATTCCATGTGCAATACCAAGTGTACTGAGTCCAAAGAAGGATGGAGGATGGAGAATATTTATAGACGTGAGAGCCATTAATAAGATCACCATCAAGTATTTATTTTCTTTACCAAGAATGGATGATTTAATGGATTGTTTAAGTGGAGAAAATTTCTTTTCTAAAATAGATTTGAAAAGTGGATATCACCATATTAGGATGAGAGAAGGTGATGAGTGGAAGACAACCTTTAAGAAAAATGAAGGTTTGTATGAGTGTATTGTTATGCCCTTTGTCTTAAAAATGCCTCGAGTAATTTTAAGAGGTTGATGAATGAAATACTGAAATATTTCATTAGCAAGTTTGTGGTTGTATATCTGGATGATATACTGATCTTTAGTACAACTAAAGAGGAGCATTTAAGACACCTGACATTAGGGATGAGGAGGCTATAGAAGTAGAAGTTGTTGATAAATATGAAGAAGTCCTCTTTTATGAAGACAAAAGTCATCTACTTGGGTTTTGTGATCTCTTCAAATGAACTGAAGATGGATCCAAAGAAGGTGAAAGCAATCAAAGAATGGTTGTCACCCAGGAACATGTTTGAAGTAAGGAGCTTCCATGGATTAGCAAGCTTCTATAAGAAGTTCATCAGATACTTCAGTGGAATTTGCGCACCAATGATGGATACCGTGAAGAAGAAGCACAATTTTTTTAAATGGATAGAGGAGGTCGAGAGGAGCTTCAATATACTGAAGGAGAAAATAACAGAATGACCAATTTTGGTCTTACCGAATTTTGAGAAGACATTTCAGGTAAGATGTGATGCAAGTGGAGTTGCAATTGGAGTGGTTTTGAGCCATGATAATAGACTCATTGCCTTTTTCAGTGAGAAGATGAATGAGACCAAGATAAAACACTCCACATATGACAAGTATATTTATTCCATAATTCAAGCCTTAAAGAAATGGAGACATTATCTTGTCCCAAAGGAATTTGTCTTTTATAGTGATAACCAGGCAGGAAAAATTGAATGAGAGGCATGCAAAATGGCTTGAGATTATGCATAATTTTAGTTTTGTCATAAAACATATCATTGGGAATCCTAAAAAAGTTGATGACGCATTAAGTAGGAGATGCTTGATTTTTCAAGAGTTTTAGTTGAAGACCTTGGGGTTTGAACACCTTAAGGACATGTATTGTGATGCTACAAATTTCAAGGAAGCATACGAAGCATGTGAAAATCATGTGCTGAGAGACAAAAGATAGTGGATAGAGTACATGATTCAAGAGGGATTGTTGTTCAACGGACATCAATTGTGCATACCAAAATGCTCGATGAGGAATAACCTTTTGAAAGAAAATCATAGTGGAGGATTGGTTGGACCTTGGGGCCATGATAAAACATTTGCACAGTTGAGCAGTTCATACTATTGGCCATGTATGAGAATGGAAGTGATAAAGTTTGTGAACAAATGTAGAATCTACCAGCATGCGAAAGGAAACACTAGATTGTGTCAACCATTCCCAATACCAAACAGGCCTTGGGATGAAATAAGCATGGATTTTATGTTGGGATTGCCAAGGACACAAAGAGGATTTGATTACATATTAGTGGTCGTGGATAGATTTTCAAAGATGGCACATTTCATCCCATGCCAGAAGACCAGTGATGCAACACATGTTGCAAATCTATTTTTCAAGGAAGTTGTAAGACTTCACGACCTACCCAGAAGCATTGTCTTAGAAATAGACACAAAATTTGTTGGTAACTTTTGGAGAACATTGTGGAAGAATTTTGGGATAGATTTGTCCTTCAACTCATCTTATCACCCGCAGAAAAATGGACAGACAGAGGTGGTAAACAAAAGTCTGGGAAACTTATTGAGGAGTCTGGTTACTGAACATCATAATCAGTGGGATCATATTCTGCCACAAGTAGAATTTGCATACAATGACTCACTAAACAGGAGAATTGGAAAGATCCCATTCCAAATATTATATGGAATGCATCCTAGGGGAGTATGTGAGTTGAGAGACTTGGAACATAATGACATCAGTAACGTTGGAGCATAAGATTTTGTTGTAGAAATGCAGAAGCTCCATAGCCAAATCAGAGGATAGTTGCAGAGTTCTAACTAGGACTACAAATGTAGAGATGATAAAAATCACAGAGAACTTCAATTTGAAGTAGGAGATCAGGTTTTGGTTCATCTCAAGAAAGAAAGGTTCCCTAGAGGAACATATAACAAGTTAAAAATGAAGAATATAGGGCCATGTAAGATCTTGAAGAAGTTTGATGCAAACTCCTATAATATTGAGCTGGCAAATGATGTGGGCATATTTCCCATATTCAATGTTTCTAGCCTGTATCCTTATAGGGAAGATGACGTCGAGGGACCAGAAGTTCAGGCGAAGATTCAGTGGGAAAAACAAATTCCTGTAGCAGAGAAACCATAGATGGAGAAGACAATTGATCATAGGATCAGTAAAAGGACCGAGAGGAAGATGCATTTTGAATATCTGGTAAAGTGGAAGGGACACTCGATAGAATATGCCAGTTGGGAAAATGAAGTCGCCATTCAAAATCATGGAAATTCAGTGTAGGAGCTCATGGATAAGAGTCCATGAATTTTTGTCAAGGGTAGTATGATGCAGGAGCATCGGTGGAAATCACGCAGAGAAAGACCTATCAACGTCTGGAAATCTATACGAAACCTCAATGTTGGCAGTTTTAAATGATATTTTAAAATCTTCTTTAACTCAGTGACGAAAAAATATTTGAGATACGCTTCAGCGATCACAAGAAAAGTGGGATTTTCCACTCCGACTCTGGAATGCGACTGCACTAGGATGGATATTAGGATAAGTTTTGATGTAGACAAGTAGTTAGGGGGAACCCTAAGAGCCCTCTAATATAAATAGAGGTTTTTTACACCCAAATGAGGTGGCTGGAAGTACTTAGATTGTAGTAGAAGAAAATGAGATAGAAGTAGGAGGAGATTTTTGAGTTTTAGTTTTTGGTTTTCATTTACAGTTGTAACCATTTTGCACTTTGGAATATAATAGAAGAAAATTAATCCAATGAATAGTGTGGACATTGTTTGCAATTCCATGTTATTGTGTCTTCATGAATGAATGAATGAATTTCTTTATGAATAGATGGAACTATGAATGTGAGGATAAGTTTCAATTGTTTCTCTTATGTCGAGTGGTGAAAAGTGTGCACACAGAACACAAAGGAGTGTGTTGATGGAATCTATTCGATTCTGAATCTCAAAAGAGATAGCACCAAACTTCCTCTTTGCAAGGAGTGCAAAGAGACTGGTGCAAGGTGTGCACAATCGCCCGCAAAAACTCAAACCTTGTGTAAATATCTGGTGCAAGGAGTAAAGAGATACGAGATTCGAATAAGAGTCAAAGAGAATTGTGAGAAGTCGAAGAACTAGGAAAGGATAACACCAAGAGGGCGGGAGGAATTTCTCTTCGAGAAATCCCTTGGATCTGAGTTGTCGAAATCCCTGAATGCAAGGAGTGCGCGGGAATTTGAGACCTTCACAAGATAAATCTCAAGAGGGGGAGTGAAAACAATTGTTAGATTGGTTTGAGAAGGGATCTGGACTGTTAGAATAATGTCCAGTGACTAGAGGAAACATGAGGAGAACATTAGATATGGACTGTTGGATATGAGTGTGTGGATCAACAGTCATTGGATCCAGAGAAAAGTGCATGGGATTTAACCCTTGGAAGTGCATAGGGCGAGAAAACTCACGAACCCCAAGTTCATGAAATGATCACAACCGTTGATCAAAGGAAAGCATGCACCATAGATCTAGTGCGAAGAATTGTGCAAGTTTAGACATCGAGAGAAGAGAGGTGAGTTGTCCTCCAACTTTGTGAAATGTGAAATCCAAATTTCATGAAGGAGAAGGCAATATCGTCAGATCACATGGATCGTGGATCGATGATTTGACGTAAGGAGAGCCCATGTTTCAAGTTTTGAAAATCAGGAAGTCGAGCGAATCAAAACTTCTGAGGACGTGAAACGTAAAATTGCGAAGCGCTCAAGAGGTTGGCCCCAGGTCACAGTTAGGGGTCACATCATCGAAGGTTAAGGGAGGAGCTATCACGCACTAGGTCCCACTTCGGTATTTCAGGAGTTAGAGAGTTGGGGTTGGCATAGGTGCAAACACCTGACATGCGAATTCGTGAAGCACCTATTGGTTAGGCGAGCGATCACAACCATGGTCATGGAAGGGAAGGTGCTTAGTATGGGAAGAGCTAGTGCACGATTTTCATGGAAGTTGGACAGTGTTTAGGAGAGAACCTGTGGGTCTCACACGACCTATGCATTTGGAGAAAGGGCATGTGTAAGTGGGTTTGGAGTCTAGAAGAGACCCAAAGAGTTTATCCGACTCAATTTCTTGATCGATCCTAGACCGGGAGGTCATGTAACCCTTAGGAGAGAAGGGGGGTCTGCATCACTAGATGATATAACTTAGATATCATATGCAATTGAAACCTTGTAGCATCATCCAACTTGTCTTCCAATCTGAAACTAGATACCATCTTGATAAGAAGATATTATAAACTCAATCAGAAGATTCAATGATTAGAACAAGATAGAAACTATAAAATTTAAACTTTGACCACACAATAAATTTGACCAAAGTTCAACCTTTGACTTTGACTTTGACCATTCAACCTTTGACTTTTAGTAGTCAAACTTTGAATTTCACTTTGACCAAAGATTAAAACCTAACATTTTTGTTGGTTGAGAATACCAAGAGGTGTGTTAGGATATGGAACACTAGGATATAAAGAAATTAGGTCAAATGCTTCATTATAAGTTCCTGAACACAATGGTTAGGGTTTGTTATAGCTAGGTAATCAGAAAAAATTAGCTGCAGTTGTAACTAGTAACATAATGATCTTAGAAAATAGCCTCCCAATCTATATTCTAGTGGTTAGACTATCTAAATATAGTGTGGTCCCATAACCTATTATAAATAAAGGGATGTTCTCATTTTTCCATAGACAATATAGCAATATTTCCACCCCCGAGCATCTTAACCTTAACAGACAAAATAATTATGGCAGTAGACCAATAGCCAACCAAGCCTAGTGAACCTTTCTCCAAGAGTAGAGAACCAACCAAGCATAACTAGAAACCAAGAATAAATTCCAAACCATAACCAAGAGAAAGTCCAAGACAAAACGAAAATGCTAGCTGCAGTAGCTGCAACTGTAGTTCCTCTCCAAACTTGCACACCACCAGTCCTATGCAGTTGTGAGAGTGACAAATGAGCTCTAGTTCCCTCTATTTATACTTCTCTATCTCACTTGACTAGGCCAACTTCTCTTTCTGGAGGCGAATAACTCAATATTAAATATTCTCTTGAGCCAACTTGTCTCCTAGGGTTATTATCCAATGTTTTAGGGTTTCTCTTGCTTCCTGAAATATTCTATTTTTGTCAAACATTACATGTGGAGGTTAATACCTCCTGCAACTACCATAATATCAATAAAATCTACTCTTATGTATTTTCCATTCACCCTTCTAAACAAGATATATTTCCATGTAGAAGGGCCAACCCTACTAGATCAATCTAGTTTAATGGAAACATAATCTATAATGTCGGTTGTCACTTGAGAGGAAAATGCTCACCATCATGTTTCAAATCATGTACCTCCCATTATTAGTAATGTAAAAAATCATGATTTCTAGCTTTAGATGGCCATTCTCAGCATAGAAAATCATGGTCCCAAAGGAAAAGTTGTGATGGCATTGATTCTTACTACGTGGAAACCAAATTTCTAAAATAATTATTTCTTTTTTACAGCCCTTGAAAATCTCAACATGATGGATATTTGGGGTGGTATAATTGATCCAAAAATACTTAGATGTCAAAATCAGTTCTTAAATACACATAATCATCCCACCAGATTCAAGAAATGAAGATTGACTTTCACTATTTGCAAATAACATGTGAATGTCTTACTTATCCATAAACTTCAATAACACTCATGAATAACTTGGAGAAATAAAATATTGAAATGAAGTAAAGTAAGATCAACAAAAAATAAAATGACACATAAACAATTTGTTAACAAAGTTCACCCCAGGGATGATTTTAGGGGTCAAATTCTGCTCATGGGATAATTTTCCATGGGTTTTCCCAAAAAAAAGTTCGCTATTTTAAAAATAATTCACCCAAATTCTATAGGATAAAATTATTTCACCTTAAAAATCACCAAAATTTTATACAAACTATATAAAATCCTTAGAAATTTGAATATTCTTACAAAAATATTGTCAAACATTTTATAGTTAGAATATGAAGGATTAGTAAGATTCACCAAGGTTTCTACATTTTAAAATAAATTTCCATCCTTAAAATCATCCCTAATTCACCCATATTGGGCTATGTCTCTCAGTCCCTTTTCAATTAGTGAGAATGCTCAATTAATGCTCAAATGCCAAAATTAAAATGAATTGACTTACAAATACCATGTTTTTTAATACAACTTGCAATTTTGCTGCTCAATCCTAGAAAGAAAGGTCATTACTAATTTCCTCACAAAACTATGAGAAAAATGAATATAAACTCGACTATGTTCTAAACATTGCTTAAAGACCCCTTTTAGCATGAATAATGAGACTATGTGTCTAATACATGATAAATTGGACTAAGAATTTTCTTACATATCGCTTTTACATGAAATAGACATTACCATCAAATTGCTCTAGAAAATATGATAAAAATTAATATAAACACTCTATACTTCCCTCAAATAAATCAATAGCATGAAAAACAAGGAAAACCAAAACTTTGAGCACCTCTTGCAAGCACAACGAGGAAATATGCACTTGGCAGAAAATTTTATGGCACACATTCCAATCTTGGCATGGAAACACGTGGTTCATACACTATATAGATCTAGTTTTAAATAGGCATGGGTGGCCTAACCGTGGCCCTATATACTCGGGTTGCTTTGTTACACTTTAAATAATATATGATTTAGTTGTTATAACATGCACACATGATGTACTGGTAGGAGAATCTTTTTTAAGCCATTGGAATATCACAAGAATCTTCCCCTGGAGGACATGGGTTCGATTCTGATGGGGAACCAATTTTATTCTCTCGTAGCCATTACTGGCCAATCAAAGAGTGCCACGTGACACTCTCTGGTTGGTCCACATGTTTGCACAATCACCTTCCTGCATCAACAATCTACGACATCACTTCCTAGTCATTGCCACATCAACATAGAGATGCTAACTATACCTACCACCTGTCACCCTGCCATGTCATATGACACTTGACACATAGTTTTTGGTCCACATGGGTGCCTGTGAATGACAAAAATAAGTGACACATGGCAGCCTCTCATGCTTCCATGTCATCCTACTGACATCAACAAGATGTCATATTGTCAGTTGTATGGATGACCACATGGAAACATGGATTCACAAAATCCTCCATTGATTGTTGCAGTAGTTAACCATACTCCACTGACTAGTAATAAAACAAAAAACAAAGTTGAATATACATATGTGAAATAGAATGAACCATCAACATATTATTACTTCTTAATAGGAACAACATCAACCAAAGGACCTGTTTTTATTTCAACCATAGGTTGTAAATTTGGGTCCCGGATACTAGCATTAACTAGATTTTTTATGTGCCCTGTAGTGACAACTATAAAATTAGTATTCATCTTATGAGCTCTCAGAATGAATTCAATCCACTCCTTGAAAATATGATACTTGTTATATTCCCTATAGAAAATGGCCTTCTTGTCATACAAGTATGGAATTCCCAAAACTATCCCACAAATGTCAAGTGGAACCACATCTAACCCTACCTCATCAATGAAACTAGTTGTGATCTCAAACTGTAATTTGCATTTCTTAGTTACCTATAACTGAGCATTATCACAAATACAACCCAAAGTATAAAGTCTCAAATTAGTCCTATTTTCCAATCCCAACTTTTGAACAACTTTCGTTGAAATAATTTTTACTTGTGACCCACTATCAACAAGTGTATCAATCTTAGTGTGCTTTGAGATAACTTGTAAACAAAACAAGTCTTTTATTTTCCTTCCATCAATAATTACATTAGACTTTGCAAAAGAAGTAAATGAACTGAAACTTGCAATAAAATATTTACTTTTGATGCCCATAGTTGTAACCTTAGTTTCATCCTCAGAAACTGATCCAAGATCCTGAACTATGGTCGTGGTATTCTATTTACCCTTCTTATGTTGAACTCACTTTGGTTTCAATTCTAGATGCAACTTCCAACAATTCTTCTCATTGTTTCCTTTCCTATTCTAGTGAGAACATGTAGGCTTCTTCTCTTCATCCTTCTTCAATCTAACATTCTTCTTACTCTTCCCTTTTCCCTTTGACCTCTTTTCAAATTCATGAGGATCTTGTAACACATCCGCAACAACATGTTTTCCTTTTCTCACTTCAATATGAGAATCTTGTACTGAGACTTCTTCAATATAGTAGAATTAAACATCAATATAGTATGGAGAATATATCGATGCATACCAACAATATACTTTAGAAGAGTCTCAAGAGTATGTAATGTAAACCCAAAATATAATGCCTTCTTCTTAAATTCCAGTTTATAATCTTGAACATTTTCCCCTTTTCCTTGTTGTAAATGTTGCCAAACAATCATTTTTGTTTTCATATAAGATAATGGTTAAAATTTATTTCTTAATGCAAGAATAAATTCAATCGAGGAAGAGATAATTTTACCATGTTGAATAATCTCATCTTGTGTTCGACTCTCCCACCATATCAAAGTTTTGTCTATCACAAGAAGAGTAGCCAACTGTATCTTTGAAGTATCCTACATATTTTTTTCACCCCACAAAATAATTCAAGTTGTTTGACCCAATTATCCAACTTCTCTTCATTCAACTCTCCATGATAAGTAGGAAAATCAAAATTTACATCTAACTTTTATCAAAGGAAAACCATGACAATGAGAAGACTTGTTTGAATAATTTTTCTTATTTTGAGAATAATTTTCACTTCCATCATAACATGATGATAATTATGATGGGGAGGAAGGAGGCTCTGGAGGTTCTTCACCTTCTCCTTCTTCTTTAACTGCTTCAGTTTTTACTGATGTACTTTCTCCCTTTTCCTTCTTTCGATCCTCGCACATTTATTCCACCATAGCCTTCTACAACTTAAGTTCCTCGAACAAATAATATTTAGAGTCGTAAGGAACAAACCTTCTTGTTGAATCCATATATCATTTTCGAGTGAAGCTCCTTGAACCAATTTCAGGGTTTTAACGTGTAATCTTTCCTTCACGTCCCTTATATTTTGACCTTGTAAGCATTCACTTGCAAATACACGTCAAAACCAACTCTCATACCAAATTGATCTGAAAATACTTAGATGTCAAAATTAATTCTTAAATACACATAAACATCTGACCAAATTCAAGAAATGAATATCATCTTTAACTATTTGCAAATAACATGTGAATGTATTACTTATCCATAAACTTCAATAACACTAATGAATAACTTGTGGAAATAAAATGTTGAAATGAAGTAAAGTAAGATCAACAAAATTTCAAAGGGAACATAAAAAATTTGTTAACGATGTTCACCCATATTAGGTTACATCTCTGGGCCCATTTTTAATTAGTGAGACTCCTCGATTAATGCTCAACTTCCAAAATTAACAATGAATGGACTTACATATACAAATTTTTTGAATACATCATTCAATTATGTTGCTCAATCCTAGAAACAAAGGTCATTGCTATATTTTTCACGAAATTATGAGAAAATGAGTATAAAATTGACTATGTTATGACCAACTACCTAAAAACACCCTGTTGTGCACATAACGCGAGTATGATTCATACATGACAAATTGAAATAAAAATTTTCATACATAGAAATTTTACACAAAATAGACATCACCATCAAACTCCTCTAAATTAAGAGAAAAATGAGTATAAACAGTCTATACTTCTCTCAAAGAACTCAATAGCATGAAAAACGAGGAAAACCAAAACTATGAGCACCTCTTTCATGTAAAATGATGCAATATTCATTGGGCATGAAATTATATGGCATGCATTCCAATCTTGGCACGCAAATACATGGTTCATATACTATTTAGAGCTAGGTTTAAATAGTCATGGGAAACCTAATTGTGGCCCAATATACCCAGGCTACTTTGTTACACTTTAAATAATATATTGTTTAGTTGTTATAACAAGAATAACTTATGGTGTATTGGTAGGAACATCTTTGTTCAATCACTAGAATATTCCAGGAATATTCCCCTAAATATTATGGATTTGATTCACATGAGGAACCAATTTTATTTTCTCTTATCCATTATTGGCCAATCGGAGAGTGCCATGTGGCACTCCCTACTTGGATCATCTATATGCACAGTCGCCTTCCTGTGTTATCATTCTACCACATCACTTTCCATTCATTTCCACTTTAGCGTACAGATGTTGACTATACCTATCAATTGCCACATCATCATATGGATTCCATTTCATCAGTACAGATGACACATGGCACATTTTTATTGGTGCACATGGGTGCCTGAAAATGCCAAAAAAAGAGTGACAAGTTCTAGTCAGCCTTCTATAATGCCACCTTATCTTGTTGATGTCAGCATGATGTCAACCCATCAGTTGTATGGGTGGCCATGTGGGATCCTATGGACCTACCACATGAAACCCCCATTTTTCCTATTTTTTCCGAACATTAAACTACCATAACATTCTCATACAACATCGAGAGGCTATGTGTGGCACCATTATTTTGCCTATTTTTTCAAAATATTAAATGGCCATAAAATTGTCATACGACATCCATTTGAGGCAATTTTTGTGTCGTTGGAAAGATATCATTGAGCTCTATGAAATGAAGTCATTTTAAAAACAATTTTAGAAGATCAATTTTTGAGCATTTTTGGATCCTCCTGGATCTCCTTGACCATTCTTGTGGATCAATAACTTTCACCACTCTACTATATGTGGCTTGATAGGGATTGGGTTATTGAATAGATTAGTTCTAACTAACCATGGCATATAGCCATATCCTATTGATGATTTGCAATGGTTTACAATGATTATATTTGTATTATGCTCAATGCATTTCCTTGGCATACATCAAATTGTAGTTGAAAACCATTGTGTTAACACTCCTCTTGATCCATATCCACAAGTTTTGTGGCTTAAAACCCAATTAAGGAATATTTAGGAAATCCCATTGGTGTGGCACAATAAACAAATTTAGTGAATTGTTTGAGATATTTCCAGAATGGCTTCTTAAACAAATATTTTCACTACCATGTCTGCATCAATATTCCCTCCACTAGATCATTTAAAGAGACCAATATGCCTTGTGGTTGTGTTGAGTAGCGAGAGTAATGTTATTTGGAAGGAATTGGTTCATTGGGGTGTTGTTTAGGAAATTATATATTTTTTTCTCTTTCCCACAATAGTTTTCCTCATAATGTGGTTTATACCAACAACCTATCCTCCGTAAGCAACAAAACCCTTGTTATGGATCACATGTTCCATAATTGTTATATCCAAACACATTTTATTTAGAGGGTGGATCCTTTGAGGAGCCTCTCCTCTCTAGTTCTTTGCAGACACTTGCCTCAATTTTTGTCTTTTCATAAGTCAACATGTGATGCATAGTTCTCCCTTCTTAGCTCAAACTCATTCCAGTTGCCTTTGCCTGACTAACTACATGACGTGAACAACCTGAATTAATTTTTCATCTAAACAAGAATCACAAGAGCCCACCACAACTTAGAATTCATCTATGACATACCAAGAGATGGTAATTATACCTAGTATGGTTTTTCAACACAGTGAAGGCATAACAAATCTATGATATCAATGAGGGAACCCATTTCCCTATATCAATATACCCATAGTTCCTCTATTACGTTTTACTCTTCTATGCATATGGAATCTTCAACATCAATCAACTTTTTAGTTACATAATTAGTCAATTAAGTCTATAGTATACCCCTTTATTTCTCAAATTCTCCATTATTTTCACGACATCTCTAGCTAATATTTTTCACATGCCTATTTTCATCTTTAAATGTCACTCTCCACATGCATAGAATCCTTGTTCTAGTACAACACTACAACTTTGAGAGAAACCTATTTTCAACAATTACAACCACAAGTCACTAAACATGGGCAACTCCCCATCACAAAAGTTACATCAACCACTAAATTTACAACAATAATAGAAATGTCCATATAGCTCCAACTCTTCTTGTGGATCAACACTCAACACTAATGTCGATATAGCTTCAATTCTTCTTATAGATCAACACTCAACATTGATGGTTGTTTCTTGCTACATTTTTCCTATGCTAGATCCATTCCCAAAATCTTTTTAATTGTGAGAAATTGTTGGATTTGCATATTTGAGTGGCTAAGTCTATATAATCCATGTTTTTGTGGATTTTTTCAAGATGTTGAATCCATTTATGCATTCAAAAAGAAAATTTTAAGAACACAAATTATGACTTCTCCCGGAATTATTAGATTCATATGAAAAATGCCAAAACCTGAAACATTTAGACATCCTCATTCCAAAATGAAAAATAAAGCAATAACACTTTCAATTAAATTAAAATTGAAAAAATGTCATGTGACAAATGCCACACATCTCAAATACCATGCCTTTTCCTAAGGGTGCACTACTGCATAAAGCACGAGGCCTAATACCCAAGGTCATTCACGATATGTAAGAAAATAAAGACACGTTGACCTAGACTCCATGGAAATTATATTGGTTAATTTTGACTTTGTGAAAAACTCTTTGTATTATGCATTTATCTAATTAATGAAAAGAAAGGAGTTTGCTCAAGGTTTTATCGTTTTATGTAAAACGTTTATTATTAAATAGGATTTATTCTCATATATTTACTATTTCAAGTGACGAGGTTCGTTGACGTTCAATAACGTTCCCTTTATTGAACGTCACCAAATGTTATAACATATAACATTTTGAAAACAGCAAAGCTTATGGGCTCACAACTTTTATGGGCTCATTAGCTGATCCTTTGCTCCCAACATTATATCGTCATTTTGAGACAGACCGATTTCCTTATTTAGTTTTAAATTTTTCCCCTCAAGAAGATCTACATACTCTTCAGTAACGATAGCCAGGCACATAGTTCTGTCGCCTTGCAACAAGGTTTTCGTTTATTGTTATTTCCTGAGCGATTAAAGTTAATTCTGTCAAAATTAACTCAGATCGATCCTTCTGTTGGACGAATGGAGGATACTTCCTTATTGAGATAACAACGCTTCCTCCTTTTCCGTCATTTCTCAATGCATCCAACTCAGGCCTGGAAATACTATATTTAAAATATCCAGTAGTTTATATGGATATAGGACAAAGACTTACACGGCTAAGAAATAGCCACACTAAATCATATAAGATAGATATTATCTAAACTCCCTTTTTTCTGTTGTTAACATCTGGAAGAATTAAACGTTATATAACTCGACGATAAATGCCGAAGAATTTTAATTTTAAATGATAAGAGACACCAATGTTGATGATTCAATACCAATATAATTTAAAACGAATACAAACTACCTCTTTCACAAATACCACATACTTTATTTATTTGGTGACCGGAAGAATTGGAAGTTAGAAATGACAAAATGAAAAACAAAGAGGACAGAATTGGAAAACAAGAATGAGCAGAGCCCAATAGCGTCGAGTATATTCATTAAAGGGAGAAGAGTTGAGCTAAATAGGTTCGAGAAAATCAAGAAGATCACAAAACAAACATATAGCTGGCTAGGGCAGCTGAACATCAGCAATGACAATGCTCAAGTGTTGTCTCTTAAAATAAAAAAATGAATTATCCTAGTGACTTCGTGAAAATGTTTGCGAGCTGATCTCATGAGCTACAAAATTGAAGTGCAATGTCACCATTATTGACTAGCTCTTGTATGAAGTGAAAACTAGTGTCAATATTGTTGTTTTTAATGTGAAACTCATGGTTTTTGGATAAAACAATCCCTCAGGTGTTGTCACAAAAGATAGGAGTTGGCGTATTTTATGTATGTGACATATAATTCAATAGTCTTCTCATCCACACAACTTGACAGGAGGCTGAGGTAGTAGCGACATACTCTACCTCTGCAAAAGATATTAAGACTATGGGTTGCTTCTTTGATGCCCAAGGAATTAGGTTTGTTCCCACGTGAAAAGCATGTCATGAGGTGTTTTTTCAGTCATCTAGGCTTCCTGCAAAATCACTGTGTAACTAGAGAGATGATTATCATCAGACTCAGTGTACCATAAGCCAAAATTGAGAGTGCTTACAACATATCTCAAAATCCTTTTCTCCATCTTCTAGTGAGAATCTTTGGGGGATTCCATGAACCTGGAAACAAAGCTGGTTGCATACATAATATCTTGCCTAGTTGTTGTAATATACAAAAAACTCCCTACTAAACTTTTGTACATGGTAGAATCCAATGGAGGGCCTTCATCTTGATTGCTGAATTTTGTGCCTAGGGGTATAGGGGTTTCTGTTGGATTGCAATCTTCCATGCAGAATAGTTTGATGATGTTTGGTGCATACTCAGACAAAAATTCTTTTGGTTGATTGGTCAACCTGAATCCCCAAAAATTATTTCATTATGTCAAGACCTTTCATCTCAAACTTAGATTGCATGGCATGATTAAAAATGGTTAACTCAATATTTCTAATATATATCATGTCATCAACATATAAATATACAATCATAATTTTACCTTGTTGATCTATTTTGGTGTATAAGGTTGGCTTATTTTGGCTTCTCCTGAAACCAGTCTTGATAAGATAAGTGTCAATTATGTTGTACCAAGCTCTTGGAGCTTGCTTTAAGACATACAGGGATTTCTTCAACCGAGACACTTTGGTCACCTGCTCTTTGAATTCAAATATAGGTGGTTGATCCACATAGACCTCTTCTTCTAACACACCATTCAAGAAATATGACTTGACATTCGTCTAGTATACTTTCCATTAGTGTTGAGATGCTATGGCTAAGAGAGTGCTTACAGTGTCGAACCTTGCTACTAGAGAAAAATTTTCACCATAATCAATACCTGGTTGTTGTGGGAATACTTTGGCAACAAGTCTTGCCTTATGTATTTCAATCTTCCCCTTTTCATTGAGTTTAGTTTTCTAAACCCACTAGACACCAATACTTTTCTTGTGTGCAGATCAACAAGATCCCATGTCTTTTTCTTCTCAATGGAGTCAATCTCTTGGTTCATGGCTTGAACCCGATGTGGCTCTTTAGCTGCCTCTTTAAAATAGGTAGGTTGATCTAATCAATGTCATCCAACTGCTAATGGATTTCTCTCAAACTTCGAGTTGTCTGATTTTGAAGTTCATAGGATGAATTTCTGTTGGAAGTTGAGTTATCCTGAGAGCTTTCACCTTGTCCTTGTACCTTCAATATTGGAATGGCAGGTGGAGGTATTTGTTGTCCTGATTTTTCTACATTTTTAGGAAGTGGCAGCAATGCATTTTGATTATCCATAGGACAATTTTCAGACTCACTCCAGAACTGATTTTCAATAAATTTTACATATCTGTTTAGAATCCTTTTCTTTGAGATTGGATTGTAGAGCTTGTAGGATTTTGATGCTTCACTGTAGCTAGTAAAGATGCATTTCTCACTTCTATAATCCAGTTTCTTCCTTAATTCAGAACGTATGTGAGTGTATGTCATAGATGATTTTAGGGGCGAAATTTCGCTCATGGGCGAAATTAAGGGGCCTCTAATTTTTTATTGGGTGAATTTTTTGTATTAGAGTGATTTTTTTAAACTTATTTTATTAGCCCGTAATTTATTTTAAGGTAAAAATTGTGTCAAGGGTTAGCCCATGTTTTTAGGAGGGATAGAGGAAAACAAATGATATTTAGCCCTTGAAATTTGGAGGAACAAGCTTCCATTAGCCAAATTTCTAGAAATATGGGAATTTATGATAGCTTCTTCACCCTGCCATTTGGTAAAATCGGGATTTATGGTTTAATTTTGCCCCAATTTTGTGGTATGGGCAGTGGGCACTCAACACTGGGTAGCTACAGCCTACAATCTTCCCTTTTCCCGATTTCAATCTTCCCTTTGCCCGATTTCCAAAGAACATGGAGATTTTTGGCCCTCCCACTTGGTATAAATTATATGGGATCTGAAATGCATTCCCCAGTTTACATCTTCGTTCTTCTGTTACCTCTTATTTCCCCTTTGGGCCTTGAGGTTTACGGGTTTAGTATTTTACTTTTGGACTTTCTTCTGGTTGGTAACGGGTTACTCCCAGGTTCGGCCCAGGCACCTATTGGCAGACTGCAGTGACCATATTTTGTTAGTCCAAGACCCCACTCGTAGAGGAGGACCCCGCTCGTAGAGGAGGACTCACAGAGAAGGACCCCACTCGCGGCTCTGCGCTAAGGCTCAACCACAATGGTACACATATATCACCTCACTATAGAGCTTCAACTTTCAAGTACATAGTTCAAGTATAGATGGGTTTGTGTATTGTTAATGTCCTTTTCCTAAACTGAAAATAGTTATACGTTCATGTTCTTTTGTGATATGGATATATATACATTTTTGATAGCCACGTTGTATGCATCCAATGAAACTGCTCAAAGGTAATCCCAAACCTACAAGTGATCCAGCATGCTGCGATTATGTTTTTGTCTCTGCATAGCTTTCTAAATTTGCCACTGAACAAATCTTTGAAATTTAGGTTTTATCCAAAGCCAAATTCATCTTTTCTTGTTTATGTAGACCCTTGTAGCCATCCTATGACGACTTTGGAGTCACCATATATGTCCAAAACTATAATACCAAAATCCAAGGATAAGTGAAGTAGTGAGCTAGTCATAAGTAGTCATGCTCTATTGTTTGCGGCCTATCATATGCCCAATTTGAAAGATAGTTCATCTCTGTCAGGTAATAGGATCCAATCCCATGCACCACTAGGGCCTAGGTTATCTTCAGAGGTTTCATAAAAGTTTCCCCTTGAATGAGAGGGGCCATAATCTAGGTGCAGAAGGAGTCTGAAGGGATTTGGAGTCTCAAGTGTTGTGGGTTGGTACCTACATACTTTTAATTTATAAAAAATTATATAAGGGTTTGCAACTTTGTTTTGAAATATGCATTCATTTCTAGAAATCCATATTTACCACATTGCTTTAGGCTAGTCTTTTTTCTGTATCTAAAAAATTTTGTATCTAGTGCAGTAGAGAAAATTTGATGTTGTCACGTGTCTAACTCTATGGTTGTAGACTAAGCCTGTAAGGAACAACTTAGATTCACTGTCTAAAGTGACAATGTACTAGTAGATGTGAAATGGATTATTCATGTTTGTGAAATAATGGACACTTATTGGGCTCCTGGCAACATTTTCTTTTAAGAATGTCCCATCTAGGTACAACTTCTTTTATGAATAGCTATGAAAATAAGATAGTCTTGGGGTGGGGTATTTTACATTCCACAATTTGGTCTACCACCACTAGCAGGTTTCAAGGGGGCATTATGAGGGACATGGACTTTATATCTGGTTTTGACACAGTGCCTTTCCAATTTTGGATTTACTCCCCATAATAGGAAGTCATCTTATTTTCTAAGTTGTATACCTACTTTGATCAATTGACCCATGTACTGTTTCCACTGTTATTGTTCAATATCTCAGGGAAGCTTGATTTAGAGTGGTGAGTTGTCTTTTTCTAAGGGCAATCTACAAGTTGACAAGGTATGTTGTATTTCAAATCTTGTCCTTCCTATCCATTAAGACACATCTTAACTCGTGTGTCATCTCCTATACTCCAATAGAGGTGGTCAATAATGAGGTGTGTTTCTTGGGTGATAAATTTCTATAAGATATTTCATTAAGGGTATTCCCCCCATATCATGAACCTCTTATTTCTAGAGGCATAACAAATAGCCATGATTGATTTTCCCAATAACTGACCTTGTGATACCCCATTCCAACAATATTGATGATCTCAAAAGTAGAACCAAGTAAGTCCCCTTTCTTATCAAATTTCACTGGACTAGTTAATCCTATAAAATTAGTTTGTGACAATATCTTCAGTAGTTTTGGACCGTCTCCAAAGACCTTGAGTTTTGCTATCTCTATTTTGTTTCTTCTTGCACTGGATACATGAGGATAATCTTGCGAACTATTGTGATTGATACTCCATTACTCACAAGTTTGTCAGCTATCCACCCTCCCAAATTTGCACTCAAAGCCATTGTAAGCCAAGGTAAAACACAAAATATTCCAGATTCCATGGGGTTAAATTTTAAAACCTGATTGTAGTATGTTGGCATCCATGTGAGAAGAATGAATGTCCCCCAATTGTGACAAAAGTGGGAAACTATCAGTGCCCAAACTGGTGCCTTTGACAACAGTAATTTCGATGGAATAGTTTTAAGAGCTTCTTTTAGTTCACTGTTCCTTAGAATGAATTCCTTCTCTTCAGGGGGTGAAATCTGTGCATTCCATTGCAAGTGGCAAACCATATGGATCCAAGGGAACCAAAAGAATAGAACACCAAGACCAACTAAACTTGTGGATCAACAAAGGAGAGAAAGCCAACCCAGCTATAGAACCAAGGTATATCCCACTATAAACTAGTGCTAATGCTCTACTTCTTCTTTCATAGGGATCCACCTTGAGAGTCTGTTATTCATAGCAGGCATAACAACACCCTCGACAATCCCCATAAACGCACGAACAAGGAGCAAGAAAGGAAATCCAACTCTTGCAACGATTGGTGTGAGAATAGTGGCAATTGACCACAAAAATACTCCCAATCCCAATACACGCTTGCCACCAACTTTATCTTCCCATATACCTCCAGCAATTTGAGTAAGCAGGAAACCCCAGAAAAATGAAGACTCCACCAAGCCAACAGTTGCTGGGCTCCAATTAAACTCTCTAGACATGGGAACTTGGAAGGATGGAAATACTCATGTTTACATGATCCATGTTGCAAAGAAAAAAGGAAAAGTAACAAAGTAGTATAATCAGCCAGTTCCTGGGAAACTCCTTCAACCATAAATATCCTTTGTCTACCACCCCCTACACTGTAACAGACCCTAGTAATACTTTGAATGATCTCACTGCATTTGGTGCATCTGTTCCAATGTCAGGTTCAAAATATCACCGAGTGGGATAGACCAAAGTGAGAGCAGAGCCCTGAGGAATGGCTCAGGCTAATGTTTCACCTTTGATCAATGATAATGACCATCTTTGATAAATTTTATAGGGCATTTGTTTGATCAATGACAATGCCCAGCTTTGATAAATTTCATAGGGCATTTCTATTGTCTCATAGAAGAACTCCAAATATAATGCCCACTAAATTACAAGCATGGATGATTTTCTACATATCAAATTAAGGGTGGCATTTTCAAAAATGTATGAATGTTTAAAAGAGGCGGTCATAAGTAGCTGACTCTCTAGTAGGTGGTCAACTAGTAAAAATTTCCAAACTTGCTTTATAAGAGCTTAACTGCCTTCAAAATAAAAAATTAATGGGTTATGAGAAGAAAGATCCATTTTGCCAGCAAACAAAGTTTACAATCTATTACCAACAGTTGGTGCAGTCTGCCAATAGGCATCCAACTCTTGCCAATAGAACCCAACTGGTAGAGTTTTCTAGTTGCTCTTCAAGTGGGCTACAATGCCCTCTAACAAAATATAGTACCGTTGACACAAACATTAGTTTACCATTCATTTACATGGAATATTATTGGAGAGTTACCATAAAATTACAATTGAATTAAG
>SNQJ01S0012255.1:233939-272044 GCA_010110895.2 Picea sitchensis | reverse complement strand
TATTGATAAAATAGCCTTCAATTTTTCCTATGTATCATGGGGATTCGCCCATTTATTATACATATAAATTTAGGGGGGGTTCTTAAAATCACCCCTGGTGTACGTTATGCATTCAAATGGCCTGAGATGAGAAACATTTATCTTTGTCCCACTCCAGGTTTCTTGAGGGACCTTCATCTTGAGACTGGTGGTTGGAGATTTGTTCAGGAGATAAACTGAGCATATTGTTTCTTCAATCCAAAATATATTTGACATAAATTTATCTTTGAGAAGGCTTCTTGCCATGTTCATTATTGTCTGATTTTTCCTTTCAGCCACTCGATTTTGTTCTGGAGTATACTTGGCAATACTTTGCATGATGATGCCTTGTAATTTGCATAAATTTGCACATTTTTTGGAGTTGTATTCTCCTCCTCCATCTGACCTCAGAACTTGTACATACTTTCCACTCTATTTTTCAGCTTCATCTTTGAATTCTTTGAAATTTGCAAAAGTTTTAGACTTGTGTCTGAGAAAATAGAGCCAAATTTTCCTGCTAAAGCCATCAATAAATGTTAGAAAATAAATTCTATCACCTATTGAATTTGTTTGTATTGGTCCAGATAGGTTAGTGTGAACCAACTCTAACTGTTATTTGGATTGAGTGGAGGACTGTGAAAAACCAGTTCTCTTATGTTTTCCAAGAATGAAAGACTCGCATGGGAAATTTTTCTCTTTCAAGAGAGGTAGACCTTTGACCATGGAGTGCTTTTGTAGAAGACTTAGAATCTAAAAGGGTAGATTTCCAAATCTTGTATGCCAAACCATAGATTCATTGTGGGTGGATGCACTTTGTGCATATGATTGGATCATTTTTGCAGTTCTGAGGGTCACGAGGGTCAAGGGAAACATTCTATTCCTAGTCATGTGGATCTCAGAAATCAATTTTCTGTTGGTGGTTTTATAATATATCCTACATGATGCTCATTCAAAAAGTATCTTATATCCATGTTCAATTAACTGTCCTACACTTAATAGATTATGTTTTAGATATGGAACATGATAGACATTCTTTATGTCTTTCTTTACATTTTGTTTAGTAAGAGTAGGTATAGTTCCTTTTCCTTGAACTTTGACTAAAGAATCATTTCCAATTGTAATATGAGATGAAATTTAAGAATCAATGCATGAGAGTAAATATTTGTTACATGTCATGTGATTGCTGCAACCACTATCCAACAACCAACGATCTTTATGTTGTTCTTCAGTCTTGTGGCATCAGAGAAACATACCTTATGAGGTTTCTCCTTCATGATTTGCGACATGTTCTCTGCCTGAGAGCAGATTTGCATGCTTCTTCCGGCATTCAGATTCATAGTTCCCAAACTTTTTCCAGTAATAGCATTGTATGCTTTATTTTTCATTTGATCTTCATCCTCTGCCTCTTTGAGGTTGTAAATTATGATTTTGGTTCTGTTGTCTGTGACCTTCACTAGAGTGATGGTTACTTGGAATTCTCCCTCTTCTTCGGTAACCTCTTCCTCTTCCTCTCCCTCTCCCTCTATTGAAGGAGAATTGAGTATTGAAGGCATTGGAGATTGACTCATCTTCAAGGTGTAGTCTAGTCTCATGTGTCAATAAAGAGCCCATTAATTCATGTGTTGGAAATTTTGACACATCCTTGGATTCAAGGATAGCTGTAATAACCATTTCAAATTTATTTGGGAGACTTCTGAGGAATTTCTTGACAATTCGTTGATCAGGGATGGCTTCACCAGTCATTCTGATCTGGTTTAGAATTCCCATGACTCTAGTCATAAACTCATCAACATTTTCAGACTCTGTCATTTTTAAAGTCTCAAAATGTGTCCTTAAGGTCTGCAGTTTAAATGTTTTGAGACTGTCATTTCCTTGGTATCAGGTAAGACAAAATTGCAAAAGAAGAATGAGTAGAGCACAATAGCATCAAGTATATTCATTAAAGGGAAAAGAGTTGAGCTAAATAGGCTCAATCAAATCAATAAGATCAAGAAACAAATGTACAACTGGCCAGGATGGAAATGTAGAGTCAGATATTGTTGAGGTTACATATATAGTTAACAAGAATAGCCAACAAGAAACTTTAACAAATCTATCATATTATTAGAGGTTCACAAAAGAGATATTCATTGAAAATGTTAAAGAAGTGAGAAATGTTAGAAGCACTCGAGATAGGTCCCTCAAGATCGTTATTAATAATAAATGTAATATACATAGACGGGAGGTTTCAAGCTCAAAGACATGACACAAATATCATATATATATTACTCATTATGAATATGGTGATTGAGTGTCTCTAACGAGGGGCGGAGCTGATCCCACTTTAGAAAATAACATCTTTTTAAAATTTACTTTAACATTCAAAATATTAACATCTTTTATATAATAATATTATTATTAAAAATGAATAAATTATTCTCGCTTACCTGGAACATTTGATGCAGGAGCATCACTCCACCTCAACAAGCGCTAGCTAATTAACATGGATGGTGCACATTCAAGGAAGGAGAGGAATCATCCTCTTGTTTTGCCTCGACAATCTAGGGCGCGATCTAGGCATTAATTCAAGACAATCTCAAAGAGCCAAATCATTCTTTTGCACAAGCCGAAGATAAGGTCACCATTAATAAGATCATGATAGAAGGGATCTGCATTCGATTTGAAGCATATTTCCATCATTGTAATTTTTCCATTAGATAGGTGTTTGAATGGTGATTTGAAACCACTAGTTTAGCTTGCGAGGGAAGCTCATTGAGCCCCTCTTGTATAAATTGGTGTATTTTCTTCCAAGGGAGAGTTAGTTGGCTATAGGTTGTAGGGAGAAATACAGAGAGTTGAGACTCAGTTTCACCTCGGACTCCACCATTGTAATTTGACATTCCACCATTAATAGAAAATGATGGTTTTTCCTGTTTTACGTTTTTGTTCAATGGATGTTGTGTTATGAATTTCATTTACATGCATTTGAATTGTAGATGAATGTTATAAATCATCTGCAGGGATAGAGACACAATTTTCTATCCGAGAGTGTGTTGGGTTAATTTTGTTTCGCTAAGCTAAGTTCAAGGAGTGCGCAACTGAGTAGGGAAACTCTGTGAGTCGATGCAAGGAGTGTGTGTATGAACTCAGTGGAGTCAGAAGAGAAGATGCCAAGAGGACACACCAGATTAATTTATAGACTCAAGGAGAAATTTCAAGGTGGTTAAGTACCTTGGAAAGATAGACTGTGTAGAGAGAAGCACAGTTCAAGGTTATTGAACACTCTGAAACACTCTTCTAGGAGGGCATCGAGTTTGTGTGAGCATGCATAGAAAAAAAACAGTTTGAGGTGTTGGAGAATCCCATAATTATTGAACATTCTCGTGCAAGAAGTCTTTCCAAGAAGTGCATCGACAAAGGAAAGGAGATTCCTTAAACCTTTCCCTAAGTTTAAGGGGGGAAAGTCGCCAAAGAAATGAGCCAAGTGCAAGGAGTGTGCCTAAGTTATTGTAAGTTCACCTTACAAGCTCAGGAAGAAGAGGGAGAAACTAGCGGAGGAACTGAGAAACTTGAAGGTTTTCAAGTCGAGCAAAGTTGCAGGAGAGTTGCACAGATTTCTGCAAGGATTGCAAAAGGTATTTAAAATATAGTTGAAGTCTCGAAAGGGGAATTTATGCTAAGTGTACAAAGGAGTCGAGGGCTTGCCAAAGTCCCGAAGCTAAAGAAATCATCCATCGTCGAGGAGAAGACATGTGGCAGATCATCGAGAAATTCAGGAATAGGAACTTCAGAAGTGTTGGCGAGAGCAAAGAAAGATCTTCATGAAGTCATGAAGAGTGGTCTCATTCTGGACCATTGGATCCATAGGACATGTGGTAGAGAACCACGCAGTTTGGGAAAGTCCAGGAGGGAATACTCGAGAGGAGGACTCACGAAGTCCAAACTCGCGAAGAATAAATAAAAATAAGTTTTGTTAATATATTTCTTTTGTAATTGTTCTTCTAAAATATTAAATAATGTTAAATTATTTTTTAAAATAAGAGAAAAAATTTTGTTAATAAAATAAAAAAAATTTACACAATTACAATAGAAAATATCTTAATTTTCTAAGTAAAAATTGTATAGAATTTTGTAACTAAAAATATCCTACTTTTATAACTATATTGAATTCAAAGAAAAATTAAAAATCTTAAATAAAAAATTAAAAAAATTTCATAATCAAATAAAAAGCAATGATGAAAACATCATGCAAAATGTGTGTCTCCTAAAATTCATTAATAAAATAAACTCATTTATTAAAATAAAGTATTTAAAATAAAAATTATAAACAAAATATATGAGTAGCAAACTAAACTTACTTTTTAAAATAAAATATTTGATTTTAAAATTATAAACAAAATATATAAATATGATTGAGTAACCACTTTTCAAAATAAAATATTTGATTTTAAAATTATAAACAAAATACATAAATATGACAGAGTAACCACTTTTCACTTGTAATTCTAACCTCACGTTAAGGAAACCAATTAATGATTGTGATTTTTGAAATAAAGTATTTAATTTTAAAATTATAAACAAAACATATAAATATAATCAATTATTATCTAAACAATTTCCTCGTCTTTTCCTACCAGTATATAATCAATGAGTTTTTCCCTCGTCTTTCTCTACAATTTTCTCGTCTTTTCCTACCATTATATAATCCATGAGTTTTTTCCTCGTCTTTCTCTACCATTTCCTTTTCTCCTTGGTGAATCGAAAACGATATTCTGTATGCCATCATGACTGGAACAACTAATGTCCTTCAACTGGAATGGAAATTGAGTTACTTTCTCAACGCATCCAACTCAGGCCTGCAAAGACTGTAATTAAAGGATCCAGTAGTTTATATGATCAAAGCCATACGGGGCTAACAAATAGAGGCAATAAAACATAGAACCAATAAAATAGAGACAATTACCTAGGTATTCACATTATGTACTCCATCGCAGCTGTTAGTTGTTGTGCATGTGTGCCTCTTACATGCCGAAGAATTGAACCTGAAATATTTATTGTTGTGCTGGTTTTGAATCTCGAATTCCATAGAATCAAATTACAATTTTGAATGCTAAGAAGCATTAGCTTCTAATTTTTTCAAAAGAAAGTCAGATGTTTGTAGTACGCAGTCGTAACTGTAAAACAACTGAGAATAAAAAATACCGATCATTCAATATCACTAGAATTGGTAATAATATAAATTACCTCCAATATGAAAATAAAGCTTCACAACTACCGCATCATTTATTCAACTGAGAAGAAGAACTCGAAGTGAGAATATCCAACATGAAAATTTAACAAATCTATTATTACAAGTTCACAGAAAAGTAATTCATTGATAATCCAAGGTAGTGAGAAATGTTAGCAGCACTGAAGATGTGCCCTTCAAGATCGTTATTAGAAATAATAATAATAACGTTCGATATATATACATAGGAACAGTAGGTTTCGTGCGCAGAGAGATGACACAGCCCTCTTACATCTCTTACTGATTCAAATGAAACTGAGTAAAGAGGATAAATAAGGACTGTGTCATCTCGTCTGCGGGCGAAACACAGCAAGCCCTCCTCTTCTTCCCGATGATCTGATCTACCCTTCCTCTCTCTGTATGTACTGCTTCTACACAAATACTTATATAAGCATAAATTCACATGGGAACACAAAGATAGATTACCATATTTATAAGGAAAAAACGCTATCTTGGTCCCAATCCTTGCGGACTTCAATCGAATCTCTATCTTGATAATATCAACATTTAATTGAATGGATGGGAGACTTCCGATTATGTGGAGAGGCAGAACCATGACTAATATTGTAGCAATTAGCTTTGACAGGTCTAAGCTTCTTTCGTAACATAATTATTCTTGATTTACTTTATCCATGACTTCACTTCACGTAGCAAATTACGACTGGTCAATAAAAGGAGACGCCCCAAACGGTTTTATTTAAGATGAAAGGTTGCTTCTCCCAAGTCGGTGTAGGATCAAATAAAGCAGGCCGGCATTACCAGATAAGAGCGACGTCACATAACCTTAGATCACAAAGAACTTTTTAGTTGAGAACACATGACCAGGGTGAAATCCTTTTTAGTTGAGAACACAAGAACACGGTGAGATCCTTAATCTAACCAATGGCTGGTTGCACTTTGTTGTTTCAAGTGAGCATATTCCTGTCTTTGTACAAATGATACCAAGCTGCTCCATAATCACTTTGGACATGATGTTGGGGCAGGAACCACCATCACTTAAGCTACTTTCTCCATGATTATCATAGAAACATGGGAGGGAGGGTACCTAGGCTCAGCTCGGGTAGTGCCTACCACATTTACCTCCTTTTCAGAATGTTGATCCTCAAAATCAGCAGCATTAGTGTGATGGCATCTAATTATTGAGCAAACAAACATTTTTTAAATCAGTAGCATTCGTGTGATGGCATCTAATTACGCCGAAAGCGTATACCTATTGATAATGGGCAGATTTAATAGGGGTTTAGTGATTAATAGGTTTTCTATGGACAGGATTAAATATGGCTGGAATATTCTTAGTAGTCACACAAAATAAATGGTTGTGATTTCAATCATTAATTTCCTAGCTATTATAAAGACATCCGTTTATGTGTTTACTTTTTCACATTTACCTAATCATATTTAAAAATTACTTTGATATCTAACTTATTGCCACCTAAGTGATTAACAGAAATTAAAATATTAACACAGATAAATGAAGCTCAACAGTTTATTTGTTAATCAATAATAAAATTTAATATATTCTTTTAAAGATTATTTTCATCTTATCAACCTTTAGGCGTTGATCAGCCACAATTATGTGGGTGTGCTAGTTATTGAGCAGACAAACATCTTCTTACGATCGATTAAAAAAATGAATAGTAAAAACGTTTCTTAGTATTTTTTTAATAAAATGAATAGTAAAAACGTTTCTTAGTATTTTTTTAATAAAGGAAGACGAATGAATCTTTACAAGCATGCAGAAAAGAGTACAAACAAGATGAACGAGGAATCTCTAAAATGGTGCAAAAAAGTGGTAAAAAACGAATTAGAGAAGTGTTTACAAGATTACACTAAGTGTTATAAGAGTTTAAATATAAATATGGTATTGGTTAAACGTTCTTCTTTTTGGGTTTTTTGGTTGGAATCTGGTCATTTAAATTTGGACAAAATCATCATTTTCTGTTGTTTAAATTACGTTTTTGAATGTATAAATAGATTCAGCTTGATGAAAAATTCTTGAAACACTTGGATTATACAAACTTAGCCACTCAAATTTGTAGATCTAACCATTCATCTCAAAATTTCAACCAAAATCAAACAAAAAGTTACAAAAAACCTCCAATCAAAAAAGAATTTTAGACTACTATAAATACTATGACGTAAAAAAAATCCAAACAAGGTTTCAATACAACCCTTTTAAATAGAAGTGGTGATAAGAGTGGAGTATCTCATATGTGAATAGTAAAAACGTTTCTTAGTATCTTTTTAATAAACGAAGACGAATGAATCTTTAGAAGCAGAAAAGAGTACAAACAAGATGGACGACGAATCTGCAAACGGCCGCACAAAAGTGTTAAAAAACGAATTGGAGAAGTGTGTACAAGCTTACACTAAGTGTTATAAGCGTTTAAATATAAATACTATCACGTTAAAGAGATTCGAACAAGTTTTCGAGAGTTTCAATTCCACCCTCTTAAAAAGAAGTGTCGATAAGAGTTGAGTATCTCAGATATCAATAGGTTAATAAAGTATGAGTAAAATTATAAAAAAATTATGATATAATATTTTTTCTTAATTTTAATTTGTTTTTTAAAATTAAATATTTAAGAATGTACGAAGAAAAGAAAATATACTTTAAAGATAAGAATAAATAAAGGATATACTTTATCTTAAAATATAAAATATAAATATGTAAGATGTATTGTGCATTTATGGTAATATGTGATTGGACGAGGAGAACTAAAAATTAATATTGTGAAGTGGGAGTTTTTATTTGTTTTTTAAGATTAAATATTTAAGAATGTATGAAGAAAGGAAAATATACTTTAAAGATAAGAATAAATAAAGGATATACTTTATCTTAAAATATAAAATATAAATATATAAGATGTATTGTGCATTTATGGTAATATGTGATTGGATGAGGAGAACTAAAAATTAATATTGTGAAGTGGGAGTTTATAGAGAAATGACAAAATTCTATTAATATCATAGAAGTAAATTTATTTTGGGGTCATACCAATGCTTTCATAAACCCATAGAAACATTTTGAGATGTGGATGCACCACTTCATAGTGTGACTTTCAACTTCAAATCATAAGAGGTTGTGATGGGAAAGTACAAACATAAGACTTTTACGTAATTTAAAGATAAGATTGTTCTAGGACAAATATTGGAGTCATTTAATTTTTAAAAACCATCTAAAACACATGGAAGTGGTTATGTTATTAGAGAAGTCTTGATGGTAGGATGTAGGTCGATATGTTATAATTCTAGGTTTTTTCATGCACTAGTTCTTCAGTACCCCACACATGTTAATGAGATACCTATCTTGGTGAAATATATTAATAACTCAAAAAAATATCTATTTAGAAAGGACACTTTACCAAAATTGAGAATTGGTATTTGAAATTCTTATAGGCCTATGATTTAATAATAAAAACACTATAAATAAATAAAATATTTGTATCTTTTTTACCTCATTAAATTTGAGATACAAAGGGAGACACTCACAAGAGACAAGACCAATACACAAAAAATATTATCTTTTAAAGTACATGGTTATAGATATGGATGCATTCAACATTAATTTTAAAAAGATGAAAACAAAGAAAATGAGAATTTTAGGGGCACATTTATAACATTGTAAGGTGAAGATCGTGAAGAAAAAGGTGAGAACATAAGTAAATATCAGACGCAATATGGGTCACTTAACAAATTAGATAAATTGTGTGTTCTGTGTTCCTAAAGGAGAGCACCTTGAATGTTTCAAATCATTTTAGTGTTAGATAAATAGTATCCAACTTGCAAAGGTTATAGAAAAAGTGAACAAAAATGTAACAAGTGTTGCATGGTAGCGTAGTCCCTGCTGGGTTGAATTGGGAATAAATGCACACGGATGGGGAAAAAGTAGCAGAGTAAAATGGAAACTACAACGAAGATGTGGAAAACAACATGAAGCACAGGTGGTACCATGCAATAAATGACACATGGCCTCTAGAGTCCCATTTATTTGTTGAAACTATATAATTCATTTTGCTATGTTCAAAATTTTTGTTCTTTCCTAGACCATCCGACATGTATGTATCTATATGTTCCAGGACAAAAAAATTTATATTCAAATGAAATAAACACAATTTATTGATATTCAAGATAGTTGAAGATAAAAATTTATGAGCACATAAATATAAAAGGAGATAAAAAATAGTTTTATTTGAAATATATCAAAAAACAATATTGTCTGTTACATATTCCTGGAAATTTAAATGGGTTTTTCATATAGACTTGGATTGGGGCTCCCGCGGACCATAAGAGAAATGTGTACAAGAAATAGGACAATGGAAAGAAGAAGTGGATGACGATAGAGTGTAATACCTGAAAAAAGGAAATTGAAAGGTATCGATCTTGGGCTAGACATTTCTATTTAAAAAGGTGGAATAACTGGATTGATAAAGAAAGAAGGATGTGATCAATATACACAAGAAAGACAAGAATGAAATAAGGATTGATCATAATTTCCCAAGACTTAGAAAGACAAGAAACAAGACAGAATGAACCAACGGAAGAAGGGATATCAACCAGTTCCTTTCCAGAATGCAACAAAGAGTTTTCCAAGCAAAGAATTTCAGAACACTCAAGGACGTGGTAAACTAGTTAATATGGAAACGAAGAAGTTTGGGGACATCCCCAGAGAACCGTTGAAATGATGGGAATGTGGAGAACCTCACTTAAGAAGGAACTGTCCACAATTAACCTCTACAACCAGGACCATGGTTCACAACCTACAGGAAGCCTCTACGGTGGGAGATGTGGGAAGAAGTTTACATCATATCAATGTAGCCATGGAGGGCTGACAAGATGATCACCAGTCCACCGTAGTGGAAGTTGAAGGTAAAGTTAACAATACTCGTGTTTCTATTTTAATTGATCCAGAATCTACCTTGAGTTCTATTTCTCCTGGTGGAGTGGAGTCAAATAAACTTAAGAAAACAAGACATACAAAATATTGTCTAGTAAAATCGACAACATCAACAAAAAGAAAAGTATCTGATTTTATTTCCAACTATGAGTTCAGTTTAGGTGGTCAAAACACAAAGATAATTTTGAATATTCTACTGTTAGGGTATTATGATATAATTATCAGAATGGACTGGTTAGAAAGGCATAAAGCAGTTTTAGATTGTTATGAAAAATCACTCAAGTATAAAAACGAAAATGACACAGTTAGGACAGTTCAAGGCATACAAAAATCATTCTCAGCTAGGCAGATTTTAGCAATGCAATTTAAGAAGTGCATGGGAAAAGGTTGTCACATTTATGCTATCCAAGTAACAAATCTATTGGCAAAATAAAATAAACCTAGCTTAGAGGATTTTGTCGTCTTACATGATTTTAGAGATGTGTTTGTTGATGAGATACATGAATTCCCCCCAAGGAGAGAGATAGAATTTTCTATTGATCTACTACCTGGTTCATCTCCTATATCTAAGGCGCCCTACCGAATGAGTTTACCCGAATTAACAGAATTAAAGATTCAACTACAAGAACACTTGGAAAATGAATACATCCGGCCAAGTGTCTCACCATGGGGAGAACCATGCTTTTTATTAAAAAGAAAGATGGAAATCTAAGATTATGCATTGACTACAGACAATTAAACAAAATGACGGTTAAGAACAAATACCCCTTACCAAGGATCAAGGATTGATCAAGTACTTGGGGAAAAGATTTTTTCTAAATTGGATTTAAGATCTCGTTATAACCTGGTTAGAATAAAAGATGAGGACATAAGTAAAATGACATTCAGAACGCGATATGGCCATTACAAATTTTTTGTTATAACATTTGGTCTCACTAACATGCCAACAACATTTTCAGTCAATACTTGGATAAGTTTGTTTTAGTATTTATTGACGATATCCTAGTGTATTCTAAAATAGAAGAACATAAAGAACACCTAACGATAATACTTCAAACTTTAAGAAAACACAAACTGTATGCTAAATTCGACAAGTGTGATTTTTATCAAAAGAAAATACAGTACCTAGGACATGTAATATCTGAAGAAGGTATTGGAGTCGATCTAGAGAAAATAAGAGACATCATGGAATGACTGATTCCTAAGGACATAGAAGACATCCGGTCATTCATGGGAATCATCGGATATTACCATAGATTTATAAAGGGATTATCCAAGATTGCATACCCTATCACATATTTACAAAAGACGGGAACCAAGTTTATTTGGTCACAGAAATGTGAGGACAATTTTAATAAGTTAAAGGAATTGCTAACAAACGCACCAGTTTTAAGGGTAGCAAACCCAGATAAAGACTTTGCATTCTATTTAGATGTGATTAAAGAAGGGTTGGGAGGTGTCCTAACTCAAGAAGGGCACGTTATTTTCTATGAGTCCCAAAAAACAAAAGAGCACGAAAGAAACTACATCACTCATGACTTAGAGTTAGTAGTTGTCATCCATGCTTTAAAGATGTGGCAACACTATATAATGGGCAAAAAAATTATGTTGTTGACTCATAACAGTGGTGTGAAATTTTTGTTTAGTCAACCAAACCTTAATGCAAGGAAACCAAGATGGCTCGCCTTCTTGAGAGAATTCGACTTCGAGGTAAGACATATTAAGGGTAAGGAAAACAAGGTGGTTGATGCTTTAAGTAGAATAATTCATGGGTTGTTTGACATAAACAATAACAGGGTTGAAAGCGATCTTGAGCAAAGAATAAAGGTTCCAAGTAATAATGATGAAAATTACATTAACACAGTGGAATATTTATGAAATAATGCAGAAAATTTAGACATAACAAATCTAAGTTTAGACAGAAAAGGTCTGCTAAGGTTCAAAAATAGATTATACATACCAAATTCTGTTGAACTATAGTTAACAATTTTGGACAAAGTACACAAGAAACCATATTCTGGTCATATGGGATACCAGAAAATGGTAACAACACTAAGGAACTTATTTTATTGGCATAATATTAAGGGAGAAATAGTAGAATACTTATCTAAGTGCCAATATTGTCAACCAGTAAAATCTGAACACCACCATCCAGCTAGCCTGTTGCAGCCTCTACCTATGTCAGAATGGAAATGGGAGACTATATCACTGGATTTTATCACAGGTTTTCCTAGAACTCAAAAACATAATGATTCAATCATGGTAGTAATTGATAAGCTTAGTAAGTTTGCACACTTTATTCATCTAAAGTCTACTTTTAAATCTATTAACATCACTGAAATATTCATGAAATAAATTTTCAGACTACATGGTATTCCTAAAATGGTGATTTCAGATAGAGACGTATAATTCACATCTACATTTTGGAAATAATTGTTTGCAGGGTTAAATACTAACTTGAATTTCAACACAAACTACCCTCCACAAACGGATGGGCAAACCGAATGAACAAACCAAATCATGGAAGAGATGCTATGAAAGTATGTAAGGAAGAAACCAAGTAAGTGGGAAGAGTACCTGCACTTGGTGGAATTTGTGTACAACAATGGTTACCAGAAATCGGCTAAGATGAGCCCCTTCGAAGTACTGTATGACAGAAAGTGTACGACTTCAATTACCTTTGATAACCCAATTGACAGACTCATGGTAGGACCAGAAATGCTCCATGAAATGGAAAATATGGTAAGAAAATTACAATAGAATTTAAAAGAAGCACAAGACAGACATAAAAGTTTTGTAGATCTTAAAAGAAGACCCCAGGAATTCCAAGTTGGAGACCACGTTTATTTAAGAGTCAAAGCGAGAAGAAGTTCACTAAAGCTAGGAAATTTTTCCAAGTTGGCACCTAGGTTTTGTGGCCCTTTCGCGATCTTAGCTTGAATTGGACCCGTGGCATATCAACTTGCACTTCCAACAAATATGAAAATTCATAATGTATTTCATGTTTATTTGTTAAAAAATTATGTTCATGATCCTACTCACATGATCGATTGGAACATGGTGTAGGTGGAACCATAAGGCGAGTTCCAAGTGGAACCTCATGCATTCTGGAAATGAGAGAAATAACATTACGGAATAGAGCCTTTGCCTAGGTAAAAGTGCAATGGAAGCACTTTAGCCCTGAGGAGGCCACTTGGGAATTGGAGGGAGAATTGCAGAAATATCATCCAACCATGTTCCAAAAAAGGAACGAACACTGAGAATAGTGTTGCACTCAAGGGCGAAAGGATGTAATATCCCAAAAAATAAATTATTATTAAGTCTAAAAATACCTAGGCATTTATTTCTGTTTTTGGTAAATTCAAAATTGGAAAATTATTTCCATTTATGGAAATTACGAATTTCAAATTTAGTTAATTATAATTTATTATTATGACTCTTGGGAAAATATTTGATTTTCCCCAAACAACTCTTTAACTATGACACTTGTAAGAAACAAATATTTTTATATTTATTGCTGAGAGACAAATGGAGCAACCGGGTTAAAATCAGCTGGCCATGACGCCATGAGTGGGGAACATGTTGGAACTACCTTAGGGATGAATGTTACAAATGGAAAATCAGGAATTTTGCCATTAATCTGCGAAAATTCCCGAGGGGAAAAGACCTAGGCACAAATTCTCTTGGCATATATAGCATATGGGAGGAGGCAGGATGTTGCCTAGTATGTTGGGGAAAAGAGGAATATCACTTGCTATTATGAAAACTAATTTCTGAGTGTGAGGCAAGGAGAAATTTTTTGATTCTTAAATAGGACAATAGCTAAGGAGGAGTTTTGGAGTTCTCCCTCATGGATTCGTGGTCAGGCTAGGGGGTGAATGGAGCAAGTAGATTGGCGTTTTTATTCTATGGTTGGGAGGAACTTAGTTGTTCCATTTGTTATCATCAACTTGTTCAGATATGTACATATATTCCCTCCCTGTTTGAATGTTCTTTGATTAGATAGCTAATAGAATGCACTTAATTGATTTATGTATGAATAGAATGCACCTAGTTAATTTCTGGATGAATATTTTGTTGATTAAATTATAGGTGGAATGAAATAAATTATAGTATAACTCTTATAGTTTTATTATACTCATTGAGTAGACATTCATTGTGTGTTAGTTTTTGATGGGACTGTTTTATGTAAATATATTGGAAGATGCATCTAAGCTAGATGGGGTCAGTATTGTGTTGATTCTAACATTTCAGGCATGTGATTATGTGCGTATAAGTAATCAACTTAAATAATATTTTCGATTGAAGAATGCTAAATAAAATTCTGGAACTTGACTTGAAGGCATATATATATATATATATATATATATATTGTTGTAGGATAAATACGTAGGGTTGTATTAAACAATTATGAATATCAGACTGTGAAAATGTCAAAATAAGACTTAGGATGATTATATATAATAAGAAATAGCTATGTATGTATATATATATATAACTTCCTGTACATAATTTCAGATCCACATAAACTCCTAATTTATTCATACTACAAGATGCCAATGATATAAAGGAAAATGTACAGTTCATTTATTCCACAGTAAACCACAATATAAGTTTTATTTTAAACTTATACAATCCATAGTGCAAAGACTTCTCGCATTTAACAACAGTATTCCTATGGTCGAGGGGACATTGTTACATTCTATTAACAAGAAAAATAGAAGATCCGTATATCAACATGATGGAAGAAAATAGTTACACTCATGTTTCATTACAATAGTGTAGTAGTAAACGTATTGTAACTCAAATACCTAAAACTTATTACATATCCCAGAGATGGACCAATACTCAAATGTGTCTTCAACTCTACGTAATACTGTGATTATAACTCTAAATGGTGGAATCTGATTCAATTGGGGTTTCCCCTTTATCTTTTTTTAAAGACCGAATATATGAATGATTGTTTATTTATAAAAGTCTGTTATAAGAAATTTTTTCCACGATAACAGAATTCTAGTGCAGAACCGTATCCTTACAGTAGAACCTGGAGTTAAAGTTCATTTTTTTTAAAATGCTATAGATTGGAACCCAATTACCTTTCGTGCCAGGCGTTTTTATGGAAATCCAGAGAATTCAAATGTTAACAGTCCTGCAAGGGAACCAAAATTTTTAATTAGTATTAAGATTTGAAGTAAACAAAATTCAAGTGTCGAACATAGAATAAGTACCAAGATAAATTTTGTACCAAAGAGATATTACAGAGGTAAGTTATAACTTCACTCAGCTTATGTTTTCGGCCTATGTTCCTTCTACATCGTCGAATGAATCATCCATAGAACGGAGGGGAAGAAGTGGACCCTCGTAGCAAGCAGGGGTCCCATCATTGGATCACAATAATCAATCCTTAAACCATAAATATCAGAAGGAAATAAAAGAAATTTTTTAAAACCAGAATTATCAAGGATGCACAGAATAAAAACATGCTCCATAAAAATTATACGAATTCGGATCACTAATGATGCCACTTGATTTTACCCTTATAACTGAAAGAAACTGTAGGCTACAGGTCGAAGATAAAAAGGATAACGAAGTTCAATAGGGTTCGGGGTACCTAAAATATCTGTTCGTTTTTCTTTCTTACAAATGAGGTGAATTTAAATATATTAACTACCAGATTCCCGAATGAAGTGTATGGTTAAATCTGCTAGAAATTTATTAAAGCTCTGGAATAATAATATTAACTACCAGATTCCCGAATGAAAAGTAAAGCAATAACACTTTCAATTAAATTAAAATTGAAAAAATGTCATGTGACAAATGCCACACATCTCAAATACCATGCCTTTTCCCAAGGGTGCACTACTCCATAAAGCACGAGGCCTAATACCCAAGGTCATTCACGATATGTAAAAAAATAAAGACACGTTGACCTAGACACCATGGAAATTATATTGGTTAATTTTGACTTTGTGAAAAACTCTTTGTAATATGCATTTATCTAATTAATGAAAAGAAAGGAGTTTGTTCAAGGTTTTATCGTTTTATGTAAAACGTTTCTTATTAAATAGGATTTATTCTCATATATTTACTATTTCAAGTGACGAGGTTCGTTGACGTTCTACAACGTTCCCGTCATTGAACGTCACCAATTGTTATAACATATAATATTTTGAAAACAGCAAAGCTTATGGGCTCACAACTTTTATGGGCTCATTAGCTGATCCTTTGCTCCCAACATTATATCGTCATTTTGAGACAGACCGATTTCCTTATTTAGTTTTAAATTTTTCCCCTCGAGAAGATCTACATACTCTTCAGTAATGATAGCCAGGCACACAGTTCTGTCGCCTTGCAACAAGGTTTTCGTTTATTGTTATTTCCTGAGCGATTAAAGTTAATTCTGTCAAAATTAACTCAGATCGATCCTTCTGTTGGACGAATGGAGGATACGAAATTTGTTTTGATCTCTATTGCTTCTCTTTGCTACGTTACATTTTCTCCTTTCTACGTTACGTTTTCTTCCTTATTGAGATAACGCTTCCTCCTTTTCCGTCATTTCTCAATGCATCCAACTCAGGCCTGGAAATACTATATTTAAAATATCCAGTAGTTTATATGGATATATGACAAAGACTTACACGGCTAAGAAATAGCCACACTAAATCATATAAGATATATATTATCTAAACTCCCTTTTTTCTGTTCTTAACATCTGGAAGAATTAAACGTTATATAACTGGACCATAAATGCCGAAGAATTTTAATTTTAAATGATAAGAAACACAAATGTTGATGATTCAATACCAATATAATTTAAAACCAATACAAATTACCTCTTTCACAAATACCACATACTTTATTTATTTGGTGACCGGAAGAATTGGAAGTTAGAATTGACAAAATGAGAAACAAAGAGGACAGAATTGGAAAACAAGAATGAGCAGAGCCCAATAGCGTCGAGTATATTCATTAAAGGGAGAAGAGTTGAGCTAAATAGGCTCGAGAAAATCAAGAAGATCATGAAACAAACATATAGCTGGTCAGGACAGCTGAACTCAACAGTTATAAACATCAGCAATGATAATGCTCAAGTGTTGTCTCTTAAAATAAAAAAATGAATTATCCTAGTGGCTTCGTGAAAATGTTTGTGAGCTGATCTCATGAGCTACAAAATTGAAGTGCAATGTCACCATTATTGACTAGCTCTTGTATGAAGTGAAAACTAGTGTCAATATTCTTTCTTTTAATGTGAAACACATGGTTTTTAGATAAAGCAATCCCTGAGGTGTTGTCACAGAAGATAGGAGTTGGTCACAGAAGATAGGAGTTGGCATATTTTTTGTATGTGACATATCATTCAATATTCTTCTCAGCCACACAGCTTGACAGGAAGCTGAGGTAGTAGCGGCATACTCTACCTTTGCAGAAGATATTAAGACTATGGGTTGCTTCTTTGATGCCCAAGAAATCAGGTTTGTTCCCATGTGAAAAGCATGTTGTAAAGTGCTTTTCCGGTCATCTAGGCTTCCTGCAAAATCATTGTGTAACCAGAGAGATGATTATCATTAGACTCAGTGTACCATAAGCCAAAATTGAGAGTGCCTGCAACATATCTCAGAATCCTTTTCGCCATCTTCTACTGAGAATCTTTGGGGGATTCCATGAACCTCGAAACAAAGTTGGTTGCATTCATAATATCTAGCCTAGTTGTTGTAATATACAACAAACTCCCTACTAAAATTTTGTACATGGTAGAATCCACTGTAGGGCCTTCATCTTGATTGCTGAATTTTGTGCCTAGGGGTATAGGGGTTTCTGCTGGATTACAATCTTCCATGCGAGAAATCGTTTGATGATGTTTGGTGCATACTTTTGTTGACAGACAAAAATTCTTTTGGTTGATTGGTCAACCTCAATCCCCAAAAAATATTTCATTATGCCAAGATCTTTCATCTCAAACTCAGATTGCATGGCATGTTTAAAAATGGTTAACTCAATATTTCCAGTATATATCATGTCATGAACATATAAATATACAATCATAATTTTACCTTGTTGATCTATTTTGGTGTATAAGGTTGGCTCATTTTGGCTTGTCCTGAAACAAGTCTTGATAAGATAAGTGTCAATTCTATTGTACCAAGCTCTTGGAGCTTGCTTTAAGACATACGAGGATTTCTTCAACCGAGACACTTTTGCTGCCAACTCTTTGACTTTAAATCTAGGTGGTTGATCCACATAGACCTCTTCTTCTAACACACCATTCAGAAAATATGACTTCACATCCATCTAGTATACTTTCCATTAGTGTTGAGATGCTATGGCTAAGAGAGTGCTTATGTCCAACCTTGCTACTCGAGAAACGTTTTTACCATAATTAATACCTGGTTGTTGTGGGAATACTTTGGCAACAAGTCTTGCCTTATGTTTTTCAATCTTCCCCTTTTCATCGAGTTTAGTTTTGTAAACCCATTTGACAACAATACTTTTCTTGTGTGCAGATCAAAAAGATCCCATGTCTTGTTCTTCTCAATGGAGTCAATCTCTTGGTTCATGGCTTGAACCCGATGTGGCTCTTTAGATGCCTCTTTAAAATATGTAGGTTGACATGACATTAATGAAAAAATATTATGCTGATCAATGTCATCCAACTGCTCATGGATTTCTCTCAAACTTTGAGTTCTCTAATTTTGAAGTTCACAGGATGAATTTCTGTTGGAAGTTGAGTTATCCTGAGAGCTTTCACCTTGTCCTTGTACCTTCAATCTTGGAATGGCAGGTGGAGGTATTTGTTGTCCTGATTTTTCTACGTTTTCAGGAAGTGGCAACAATGGATTTTGATTATCCATAGGACGATTTTCAGACTCACTCTAGAACTGATTTTCAATAAATTTTACATCTCTGTTGAGAATCATTTTCTTTGAGATTGGATTGTAGAGCTTGTAGGCTTTTGATGTTTCACTGTAGCTAGTAAAGATGCATTTCTCACTTCTATCATCCAATTTCTTCCTTAATTCAGAAGGTATGTGAGTGTATGCTATGCATCCAAATGTCCTCAGATGAGCAACATTTATCTTTCTCCCACTCCAGGCTTCTTGAGGGACCTTCATCTTGATACTGGTGGTTTGTTCAGGAGCTAAACCGAGTATATTGTTTCTTCAATCCAAAATATATTTGACATACATTTCTCTTTGAGAAGAATTCTTGCCATGTTCATTATTGTCTGATTTTTCCTTTTAGCCACTCCATTTTGTTATGGAGTATACCTGGCTATACTTTGCATGATGATGTCTTGTAATTTGCAGAAATTTGCAAATTTTTTGGAGTTGTATTCTCCTCCTCCATCTGACCTCAGAACTTGTACATACTTTCCACTCTATTTTTCATCTTCAACTTTGAATTCTTTGAACTTTGCAAAAGTTTTAGCTTTGTGTCTCAGAAAATAGAGCCAAATTTTCCTGCTAAAGTCATCAATAATCGTTAGAAAATAAATGCTACCACCTATTGAATTTGTTTGTATTGGTCCACATAGGTTAGTGTGAACAAACTCTAAGTATTGTTTGGATTGAGTGGAGGACTGTGAAAAACCAGTTCTCTTATGTTTTCCAAGAATGCAAGACTCGCACGAGAAATTTTTCTCTTTGAAGAGAGGTAGACCTTTGACCATGGAGTGCTTTTGTAGAAGACTTATAATCTAAAAGGGTAGATTTCCAAATCTTGTATGCCAAACCATATATTCATGGTTGGTGGATGCAATTTGTGCATATGATTGGATCATATTTGCAATTCTGAGGGTCACGAGGGTCAGGGGAAACATTCTATTCCTAGTCATGTGGATTTCAGAAATCAATTTTCTGTTGGGGGTTTTATAATATATCCTACATGATGCTCATTCAAAAAGTATATTATATCCATGTTCAATTAACTATCCTAGACTTAATAGATTATGTTTCAGATATGGAACATGATAGACATTCTTTATGTCTTTCTTTGCATTTTGTTTAGTAAGAATAGGTATAGTTCCTTTTCCTTGAACTTTGACTAAAGAATCATTTCCAATTGTAATATGAGATGAAATTTAAGAATCAATGCATGAGAGTAAATATTTGTTACATGTCATGTGATTGTTGCAACCACTATCAAACAACCAAATATCTTGATGTTGTTCTTCAGTCTTGTGGCATCAGAGAAACATACCTTATGAGGTTTCTCCTTCATGATTTGAGACATGTTCTCTTCCTGAGAGCAGATTTTCTTGCTTCTTCTGGCATTCAGATTCATAGTTCCCAAACTTTTTGCAGTAATAGCGTTGTATGTTTTATTTTTCATTTGATCTTCATCCTTTATGATTCTGGTTCTGTTGTCTGTGACCTTCACTGGAGTGATGGTTACTTAGAATTCTCCCTCTTCCTCGGTGACCTCTTCCTCTTCCTCTACCTCTCCCTCTATTGAAGGAGAATTGAGTCTTGAAGGCATTGGAGATTGACTCATCTTCAAGGTGTAGTCTGGTCTCATGTGTCAATAGAGAGCCCATTAATTCATGTGTTGGAAATTTTGACACATCCTTGGATTCAAGGATAGCTGCAATAACCATTTCAAATTTATTTGGGAGACTTGTGAGGAATTTATCAACAATTCGTTGATCAGGGATGGCTTCACCAGTCATTCTGATCTGGTTTACAATTCCCATGACTCTAGTCATAAACTGATCAACATTTTCAGACTCTGTCATTTTTAAAGTCTCAAAATGTGTCCTTAAGGTCTGCAGTTTAACTGTTTTGAGACTGACATTTCCTTGGTATCAGGCAAGACAGAATTGCAAAAGAAGAATGAGTAGAGAACAATATTATCAAGTATATTCATTAAAGGGAAAAGAGTTGAGCTAAATAGGCTCGATCAAATCAATAAGATCAAGAAACAAATGTGCAATTGGCCAGGATGGAAATGTAGAGTCAGATATTGTTGAGGTTACATATATAGTTAACAAGAATATCCAACAAGAAACTTTAACAAATCTATCGTATTATTAAAGGTTCACAAAAGAGATATTCATTGAAAATGTTAAAGAAGTGAGAAATGTTAGAAGCACTCAAGATAGGTCCCTCAAGATCGTTATTAATAATAAATGTGATATACATAGACGGGAGGTTTCAAGCTGAGAGGCATGACACAAATCTCATATATATATATATATTACTCATTATGAATATTGTGATTGAGTACCTCTACCGAGGGGCGGAGCTGATCCCACTTCAGAAAATAACATCTTTTTAAAATTTACTTTAACATTCAAAATATTAACATCTTTTATATAATAATATTATTATTAAAAATGAATAAATTATTCTTGTTTACCTGGAACATTTGATGCAGGAGCATCACTCCACCTCAGCACGTGCTAGTTAATTAACATGGGTGGTGCACATTCAAGGAAGGAGAGGAGTCATCCTCTCATTTTGTCTCGAGAATCCACGGCGCGATCTAGGCATTAATTCAAGACAATCTCGAAGAGCCAAATCATTCTTTTTCACAATATGGAGATAATGTCACCATTAATAGGATCACGATAGAAGGGATCTGCATTCGATTTGGAGCAGATTTCTATCATTGTAATCTGTCCATTAGATAGGTGTTTGAATGGTGATTTGACACCACTAGTTTAGCTTGTGAAGGAATCTCATTGAGCCCCTCTTGTATAAATTGTTGTATTTTCTTCCAAGGGAGAGTTAGTTGGATATAGGTTGTAGGGAGAAATACAGAGAGCCGAGACTCAATTTCACCTCGGACTCCACCATTGTAATTTGACATTCCACCATTAATAGAAAATGACAGTTTTTCCTGTTTTACGTTTTTGTTCAATGGATGTTGTGTTATGAATGTCATTTGCATGCATTTGAATTGTAGATGAATGTTATAAATCATCTGTAGGGATAGAGACACAATTTTCTACCCGAGAGTGTATTGGGTTAAGTCTGTTTCGCTAAACTAAGTTCAAGGAATGTGCGACAGAGTAGTGAAACTCTGTGAGTCGATGCAAGGAGTTTGTGTCTGAACTCAGTGGAGTTAGAAGAGAAGATGACAAGAGGACACACCAGATTAATTTACAGACTCGGGGAGAAATTTCAAGGTGGTTAAGTACCTTGGAAAGACAGACTGTGTAGAGAGAAGCACAGTTTAGGGTTATTGAACACTCTGAAACACTCTTCTAGGAGGGCATCAAGTTAGTGTGAGCATGCACAGAAAAAAAACAGTTTGAGGTGTTGGAGAATCCCATAATTGTTGAACATTCTCGTGCAGGAGGGCTTTCCAAGAAGTGCACCGACAAAGGAAAGGAGATTCCTTAAACCTTTCCCTAAGTCTAAGGGCGGAAAGTTGTTGAAGAAATGAGCTAAGTGCAAGGAGTGTGCCTAAGGTCTTGTAAGTTCACCTTACAAGCTTAGGAAGAAGAGCGAGAAACTAGCGGAGGAACTGAGAAACTTGAAGGTTTTCAGGTCGAGCAAAGTTGCAGGAGAGTTGCACAGATTTCTGAGAGGATTGCAAAAGGTATTTCGAGAATAGTCGAAGTCTCGAAAGGGGAATTTACGCTAAGTGTGAAAAGGAGTCGAAGGCTTGCCAAAGTCCCGAAGCTAAAGAAATCATCCATCGTCGAGGATAAGACAGGTGGCAGAGGATCGAGAAATTCAGGAATAGGATCTTCGAAAGGGTTGGCGAGAGCAAACATAGATCTTCGTGAAGTCGCGAAGAGCGGTCTCATTCTGGACCATTGGATCCATAGGACACGTGGTAGAGAACCACGCAGTTTGGGAAAGTCCAAGAGGGAATACTAGAGAGGAGGACTTGCGAAGTCCAAACTCGCGAAGAATAAATAAAAATAAGTTTTGTTAATATTGTTTCTTTTGTAATTGTTCTTCTAAAATATTAAATGATGTTAAAGTATTTTTTTAAAATAAGAGAGACAATTTTGTTAATAAAATGAAAAAAATATACACAATTACAATAGAAAATATCTTAATTTTGTAAGTAAAAATTGTATAGAATTTTGTAACTAAAAATATCCTACTTTTATAACTATATTTAATTCAAAGAAAAATTAAAAATCTAAAATAAAAAATAAAAAAAAATTCATAATGAAATAAAAAGCAATGATGAAAACATCATGTAAAATGTGTGACTCCTAAAATTCATTAATAAAATAAACTCACTTATTAAAATAAATTATTTAAAATAAAAATTATAAACAAAATATATGAGTAGTAACTAAACTTACTTTTTAAAATAAAATATTTGATTTTAAAAATATAAACAAAATATATAAATATGATAGACTAACCACTTTTCAAATTAAAATATTTGATTTTAAAATTATAAACAAAATACATAAATATGAGAGAGTAACCACTTTTCACTTGTAATTCTAACCTCACGTTAAGGAAACCAATTAATGATTGTGATTTTAAAATAAAGTATTTAATTTTAAAATTATAAACAAAACATATAAATATAATCACTTATTATCTAAACAATTTCCTCGTCTTTTCCTACCAGTATATAATCAATGAGTTTTTTCCTCGTCTTTCTCTACAATTTCCTCGTCTTTTCCTACCATTATATAATCCATGAGTTTTTTCCTCGTCGTTCTCTACCATTTCCTTTTCTCCTTGGTGAATCGAAAACGATATTCTGTATGCCATCATGACTGGAACAACTAAAGTCCTTCAACTGGAATGGAAATTGAGTTACTTTCTCAACGCATCCAACTCAGGCCTGCAAAGACTGTATTTAAAAGATCCAGTAGTTTATATGATCAAAGCCATACGGGGCTAACAAATAGAGGCAATAAAACATAGAACCAATAAAATAGAGACAATTACCTAGGTATTCACATTATGTACTCCATCGCAGCTGTTAGTTGTTGTGCCTTTGTGCCTCTTACATGCCGAAGAATTGAACCTGAAATATTTATTGTTGTGCTGGTTTTGAATCTCGAATTCCATAGAATCAAATTACAATTTTGAATGCTAAGAAACATTAGCTTCTAATTTTTTCAAAAGAAAGTCAGATGTTTGTAGTACGCAGTCGTAACTGTAAAACAACTGAGAATAAAAAATACCGATCATTCAATATGACTAGAATTGGTAATAATATAAATTACCTCCAATATGAAAATCAAGCTTCACAACTACCGCATCATTTATTCAACTGAGAAGAAGAACTCGAAGTGAGAATATCCAACATGAAAATTTAACAAATCTATTATTACAAGTTCACAGAAAAGTAATTCATTGATAATCCAAAGTAGTGAGAAATGTTAGCAGCACTGAAGATGGGCCCTTCAAGATCGTTATTAGAAATAATAATAATAACGTTCGATATATATACATAGGAACAGTAGGTTTCGTGTGCAGAGAGATGACACAGCCCTCTTACATCTCTTACTCATTCATATGAAACTGAGTGAGTAAAGAGGATAAATAAGGACTGTGTCATCTCGTCTGCGGGCGAAACACAGCAAGCCCTCCTCTTCTTCCCGATGATCTGATCTACCCTTCCTCTGTCTGTATGTACTGCTTCTACACAAATAGTTATATAAGCATTTATTCACATGGGAACACAAAGATAGATTCCCATATTTATAAGGAAAAAACGCTATCTTGGTCTCAATCCTTGCGGATTTCAATCGAATCTCTATCTTGATAATATCAACATTTAATTGAATGGATGGGAGACTTCCGATTATGTGGAGAGGCAGAACCATGACTAATCTTGTAGCAATTACCTTTGACAGATCTAAGATTCTTTCGTAACATAATTATTCTTGATTTACTTTATCCATGACTTGACTTCACGTAGCAAATTACGACTGGTCAATAAAAGGAGACGCCCCAAAAGGTTTTATTTAAGATGAAAGGTTGCTTCTCCCAAGTCGGTTTAGGATCAAATAAAGCAGGCCGGCATTACCAGATAAGACCGACGTCACATAACCTTACATCACAAAGAACTTTTTAGTTGAGAACATATGACCAAGGTGAAATCCTTTTTAGTTGAGAACACAAAAACACGGTGAGATCCGTAATCTAACCAATGGCTGGTTGCACTTTGTTGTTTCAAGTGAGCATATTCCTGGCTTCACTTGTACAAGTGAGACCAAGTTGCTACATGATGTTGGGGCAGGAACCACCATCAATTAAGCTACTTTCTCCATGATTCTCATAGAAACATAGGAGGGAGGGTACCTAGGCTCAGCTCGGGTAGTGCCTACCACATTTACCTCCTTTTCAGAATGTCGATCCTCAAAATCAGCAGCATTAGTGTGATGGCATCTAATTATTGAGCACCTACCACATTTACCTCCTTTTCAGAATGTCGATCGTCAAAATCAGCAGCATTAGTGTGATGGAATCTAATTATTGAGCAGACAAACATTTTCTAAATCAGTAGCATTCGTGTGATGGCATCTAATTATTGAGCAGACAAACATCTTCTTACGATCGATTAATTATTGAGCAGACAAACATCTTCTTACGATCGATTAAAAAAATGAATAGTAAAAACGTTTCTTAGTATTTTCTTAATAAAGGAAGACGAATGAATCTTTACAAGCATGCAGAAAAGAGTACAAACAAGATCAACGAGGAATCTCTAAAATGGTGCAAAAAAGTGGTAAAAAAAGAATTAGAGAAGTGTTTACAAGATTACACTAAGTGTTATAAGAGTTTAAATATAAATACGACATTGGTTTTTTTCTTTTGGGTTTTTTGGTTGGAATCTGGTTATTTAAATTTGGACAAAATCATCATTTTCTATTGTTTAAATTGCATTTTTGAATGTATAAATGGATTCATCTTGATGAAAAATTCTTGAAATACTCTGATTATACAAACTTAACCACTCAAATTTGTATATCTAACCATTCATCTCAAAATTTCAACCAAAATCAAATATACCAAAAAACCTTAAAAAAAAAAAGAATATTCAGACTACTATAAATACTATGACATAAAAAAAATATCCAAACAAGTGTTTTAGAGTTTCAATACCACCCTTTTAAAGAGAAGTGGTGATAAGAGTGGAGTATCTCATACGTGAATAGTAAAAACGTTTCTTACCATCGATTAAAAAAATGAATAGTAAAAACGTTTCTTAGTATCTTCTTAATAAACGAAGACGAATGAATCTTTAGAAGCAGAAAAGAGTACAAACAAGATGGACGACGAATCTGCAAACGGCTGCACAAAAGTGTTAAAAAACGAATTGGAGAAGTGTGTACAAGCTTACACTAAGTGTTATAAGCGTTTAAATCTAAATACTATCACGTTAAAGAGATTCGAACAAGTTTTCGAGAGTTTCAATTCCACCCTCTTAAAAAGAAGTGTCGATAAGAGTTGAGTAGCTCACATGTCAATAGGTTAATAAAGTATGAGTAAAATTATAAAAAAATTATGATATAATATTTTTTCTTAACTTTAATTTGTTTTTTAAGATTAAATATTTAAGAATGTACGAAGAAAAGAAAATATACTTTAAAGATAAGAATAAATAAAGGATATACTTTATCTTAAAATATAAAATATAAATATATAAGATGTATTGTGCATTTATGGTAATATGTGATTGGATGAGGAGAACTAAAAATTAATATTGTGAAGTGGGAGTTTATAGGGAAATGACAAAATTCTATTAATATCATAGAAGTAAATTTATTTTGGAGTCATACCAATGCTTTCATAAACCCATAGAAACATTTTGAGATGTGGATCCACCACTTCATAGTGTGACTTTCAACTTCAAATCATAAGAGGTTGTGATGGGAAAGTACAAACATAAGACTTTTATGTAATTTAAAGATAAGATTGTTCTAGTACAAATATTGGAGTCATTTAATATTTAAAAGCCATCTAAAACACATGGAAGTGGTTATGTTATTCGAGAAGTCTTAATTGTAAGATGTAGGTTAATATGTTATAATTCTAGGTTTTTTCATGCATTAGTTCTTTAGTACCTCACACATGATAATGAGATACCTATCTTGGTGAAATATATTAATAACTCAAAAAAATATCCATTTAGAAAGGACACTTTACCAAAATTGAGAATTGGTATTTGAAATTCTTATAGGCCCATGATTTAATAATAAAAACACTATAAATAAATAAAATATTTGTATCTTTTTTACCTCATTAAATTTGAGATACAAAGGGAAACACTCACAAGAGACAAGACCAATACACAAAAAATATTATCTTTTAAAGTACATGGTTATAGATATGGATGCATTCAACACTAATTTTAAAAAGATGAAAACAAAGAAAATGAGAATTTTAGGGGCACATTTATAACATTGTAAGGTGAAGATCATGAAGAAAAAGGTGAGAACATAAACAAATATCAGACACAATATGGGTCACTTAACAAATTGGATAAATTCTGTGTTCTGTGTTCCTAAAGGAGAGCACCTTGAATGTTTCAAATCATTTTAGTTTTGGATAAATAGTATCCAACTTGCAAAGGTTATAGAAAAGTGAACAAAAATGTAACAAGTGTTGCATGGTAGCGTAGTCCCTGCTGGGTTGAATTGGGAATAAATGCACAGGGATGGGGAAAAAGTAGCAGAGTAAAATGGAAACTACAGCGAAGATGTGGAAAACAACATGAAGCACATGTGGTACCATGCAGTAAATGACACGTGGCCTCTAGAGTCCCATTTATTTGTTGGAAATATATAATCCATTTTGCTATGTTCAAAATTTATGGTCTTTCCTAGACCATCCGGTATGTATGTATCTATATGTTCCAGGACAAAAAAATTATATTCAAATGAAATAAACACAATTTATTGATATTCAAGATAGTTGAAGATAAAAATTTATGAGCACATAAATATAAAAGGAGATAAAAAATAGTTTTATTTTAAATATATCAAAAAATAATATTGTCTGTTACATATTCCTGGAAATTTAAATGGGTTTTTCATATAGACTTGGATTGGGGCTCCCGCGGACCATAAGAGAAATGTGAACAAGAAATAGGACCATGGAAAGAAGAAGTGGGTGACGATAGAGTGTAATACCTGAAAAAAAGAAATTGAAAGGTATCGATCTTGGGATAGACATTTCTATTTAAAAAGGTGTAATAAATGGATTGATAAAGAAAGAAGGATGTGATCAGTATACACAAGAAAGACAAGAATGAAAGAAGGATTGATCATAATTTCCCAAGGCTTAGAAAGACAAGAAACAAGACATAATGAACCAACAGAAGAAGGGATATCAACTAGCCCCTTTCCAGAATGCAACAAAGAGTTTTCCAAGGAAAGAATTTCAGAACACCCAAGGACGTGGTAAACTAGTTAATCTGTAAACGAAGAAGTTTGGGGACATCCCCAGAGAACCGTTGAAATGTTGGGAATGTGGAGAACCTCACTTCAGCAGGAACTGTACACAATTAACCTCTGCAACCAGGACCATGGTTCACAACCTACAAGAAGCCTCTACGGTGGGAGATGTGGGAAGAAGTTTACATCATATCAATGTAGCCATGGAGGGCTGACAAGATGATCACCAGTGCATCGTAGTGGAAGTTGAAGGTAAAGTTAACAATACTCGTGTTTCTATTTTAATTGATCCCGAATCTACCTTGAGTTCTATTTCTCTTGGTGGAGTGGAGTCAAATAAACTTAAGAAAACAAGACATACAAAATATTGGCTAGTACAATCGGCAACATGAACAAAAAGAAAAGTATCTGATTTTATTTCCGACTGTGAGTTCAGTTTAGGTTGTCAAAATACAAAGATAATTCTGAATATTCTACCATTAGGGTCTTATGATATAATTATCAGAATGGACTGGTTAGAAAGGCATAAAGCAATTTTAGATTTTTATGAAAAATCACTCAAGTATAAAAATGAAAATGACACGGTTAGGACAGTTCAAGGCATATAAAAATCATTCTGAGTTAGGCAGATTTTAGCAATGCAATTTAAGAAGTGCATGGGAAAAGGTTGTCACATTTATGCTATCCAAGTAACAAATCTGTTGGAAAAATATAATAAACCTGGCTTAGAGGATTTTGTTGTCTTGCATGATTTTAGAGATGTGTTTGTTGATGAGATACATGAATTTCCCCCAAGGAGAGAGATAGAATTTTCTATTTATCTACTACCTGGTTCATCTCCTATATCTAAGGCACCCTACTAAATGAGTTTACTCGAATTAACAGAATTAAATATTCAACTACAAGAACTCTTGGAAAATGAATACATCCGGCCAAGTGTCTCACCATGGGGAGAACCATCCTTTTTATTAAAAAGAAAGATGAAAATCTAAGATTATGCATTGACTACAGACAATTAAACAAAATGACGGTTAAGAACAAATACCCCTTACCAAAGATCAATGATCTGTTCGATCAAGTACTCGGGGGAAAGATTTTTTCTAAATTGGATTTAAGATCTCGTTATAACCTGGTTATAATAAAAGATGAGGAAATAAGTAAAACGACATTCAGAACGTGATATGGCTATTACAAATTTGTTGTTATAACATTTGGTCTCACTAACGTGCCAACAACATTTATGTGTTTAATGAACAACATTTTCAGTGAGTACTTGGATAAGTTTGTTTTAGTATTTATTGACGATATCCTAGTGTATTCTAAAATAGAAGAAGAACATAAAGAACACTTAAGGATAATACTTCAAACTTTAAGAAAACACAAACTGTATGCTAAATTCAAAAAGTGTGATTTTTATCAAAAGAAAATACAGTACCTAGGACATGTAATATCTGAAGAAGGTGTTGCAGTCGATCTAGATAAAATAAGAGACATCATGGAATGACTGATTCCTAAGGACATAGTAGACATCCGGTCATTCATGGGAATCATTGGATATTACCATAGATTTATAGAGGGATTATCCAAGATTGCATACCCTATCACATATTTACAAAAGACGGGAACCAAGGTTATTTGGTCACAGAAATGTCAGGACAGTTTTAATAAGTTAAAGGACTTGCTAACAAGCACACCCATTTTAAGGTATCAAACCCAGATAAAGACTTTACATTCTCTTTAGATGCGATTAAACAAGGGTTGGGAGGTGTCCTAACTCAAGAAGGGAACGTTATTTTCTATGAGTCTCGAAAAACAAAAGAGCACAAAAGAAACTACATCACTCATGACTTAGAGTAAGTAGTTGTCAGCCATGCTTTAAAGATGTGGCAACACTATATAATGGGCAAAAAATTTATGTTGTTGACTCATAATAGTGGTGTGAAATTTTTGTTTAGTCAACCAAACCTTAATGCAAGGAAAGCAAGATGGTTGGCCTTCTTGAGAGAATTCTACTTCAAGGTAAGACATATTAAGGGTAAGGAAAACAAGGTGGTTGATGCTTTAAGTAGAATAATTCATGGGTTGTTTGACATAAACAATAGCCGGGTTGAAAGCGATCTTGAGAAAAGAATAAAGGCTGCAAGTAATAATGATGAAAATTACATTAAAACAGTGGAATATTTATGAAATAATGCAGAAAATTTAGACATAACAAATCTATGTTTAGACAAAAAAGGTCTGCTAAGGTTCAAAAATAGATTATACATACCAAATTTTGTTGAACTATAGTTAACAATTTTGGACGAAGTACACAAGAAACCATATTCTTGTCATATGGGATACCAGAAAATGGTAACAACACTAAGGAACTTATTTTATTGGCATAATATTAAGGGAGAAATAGTAGAATACTTATCTAAGTGCCAATATTGTCAGCAGGTAAAATCTGAACACCACCATCCAGCTGGCCTGTTGCACCCTCTACCTATGCCGAAATGGAAATGGGAGACTATATCACTGGATTTTATCATCGGTTTTCCTAGAACTCAAAAACATAATGATTCAATCATGGTAGTAATTGATAAGCTTAGTAAGTTTGCACACTTTATTCATCTAAAGTCTACTTTTAAATCTATTAACATCGCTGAAATATTCATGAAATAAATTTCCAGACTACATGGTATTCCTAAAATGGTGATTTCAGATAGAGACATATAATTCACATCTACATTTTGGAAATAATTGTTTGCAGGGTTAAATACTAACTTGAATTTCAACACAAGCTACCCTCCACAAACGGATGGGCAGACCGAATGAAAAAATGAAATCGTGGAAGAGATGCTATGAATGTATATAAGGACAAAACCAAGTAAGTGGGAATACTACATGCACTTGGTGGAATTTGTGTACAACAATGGTTACCAAAAATCGACTAAGATGAGCCCCTTCGAAGTACTGTATGACAGAAAGTGTACGACTTCGATTAGCTTGGATAACCCAATTGACAGACTCATGGTAGGACCAAAAATGCTCCATGAAATGGAAAATATGGTAAGAAAATTACGATAGAATTTAAAAGAAGCACAAGACAGACACAAAAGTTACACAGATCTTAAAAGAAGACCCCAGGAATTCCAAGTTGGAGACCATGTTTATTTAAAAGTCAAATCCAGAAGAAGTTCACTAAAGCTAGGAAATTTTTCCAAGTTGGCGCCAAGGTTTTGTGGCCCTTTCACGATCTTAGCTTGAATTGGACCCGTGGCATATCAACTTGCACTTCCAACAAATATGAAAATTCATAATGTATTTCATGTTTATTTGTTAAAAAATTATGTTCATGATCCTACTCACATGATCGATTGGAAAATGGTGTAGGTGGAAGCAGAAGGCGAGTTCCAAGCAGAACTTCATGCATTCTGGACATGAGAGAAATAACTTTACGGAACAGAGCCTTTGCCCAGGTAAAAATGCAATGGAAGCACTTTAGCCCCGAGGAGGCCACTTGGGAATTGGAGGGACAATTGTAGAAATATCATCCAACCCTGTTCCAAAAAAGGAATGAACACTAAGAATAGTGTTGCACTAACGGCGAAAGGATGTAATATCCCCCCAAAAAAATTATTATTAAGTTTGAAAATACCTAGGCATTTATTTTTGTTTTTGGTAAATTCAAAATTGGAAAATTATTGCCATTTATGGAAATTATGAATTTCAAATTTAGTTAATTATAATTTATTATTATGACTGTTGGGAAAATATTTGATTTTCCCCAAACAACTCTTTAACTATGACACTTGTAAGAAACAAATATTTTTATATTTATTGCTGAGAGACAAATGCAACAAACAGGTTAAAATCAGCTGCCCATGACGCCATGAGTGGGGAACATGTTGGAACTACCTCAGGGATGAATGTTACAAATGGAAAATCAAGAATTTGGCCATTAGCAGCCCTTGAAAATCAGGTATTTGTAAATCTATGAAAATTCCCAAGGGGAAAAGACCTAGGCACAAATTCTCTTGGCATATATAGCATATGGGAGGAGGCAGGATGTTGCCTAGAATATTGGGGAAAAGAGGAATATCACTTGCTATTATGAAAACTAATTTTTGAGTGTGAGGCAAGGAGAAATTTTCTGATTCNATAGGACGATAGCTAAGGAGGAGTTTTAGAGTTCTCCCTCATGGATTCATGGTCAGGCTAGGGGGTGAACGGAGCAAGTAGATTGACATTTTTGTTCTATGGTTAGGAGGAACTTGACTGTTCCATTTGTTATCCATCAAATTGTTCAGATATGTCCATATATTCCCTCCCTGGTTGAATGTTCTTTGATTAGATAGCTAATAGAATTCACTTAATTGATTTATGTATGAATAGAATGCACCTAGTTAATTTCTGGATGAATATTTTGTTGATTAAATTACAGGTGGAATGAAATAAATTATAGTATAACTCTTATAGTTTTATTATACTCATTGAGTATACATTCATTGTGTGTTAGTTTTTGATGGGACTGTTTTATGTAAATATATTGGAAGATGCATCTAAGCTAGATGGGGTCAGTATTGTGTTGATTTTAACATTTCAGGCATGTGATTATGTGTGTATAAGTAATCAACTTAAATAATATTTTCGATTGAAGAATGCTAAATAAAATTCCGGAACTGGACTTGAAGGCTTAGATATATGTATATATATATTGTTGTAGGATAAATACGTAGGGTTGTATTAAACAATGTATTAAACAATTATGAATATCAGACTGTGAAAATGTCAATATAAGACTTGGGATGATTATATATAATAAGAAATAGCTATATAGATATAAGTTTCTGTACATAATTTCAGATCCACTTAAACTCCTAATTTATTCATACAAGAAGATGCCAATGATATAAAGGAAAATGTACTGTTCATTTATTCCTAAACCATAATATAAGTTTTATTTTAAACTTATACAATCCATAGTGCAAAGACTTCTCACATTTAACAATTGTATTCCTATGGTCGAGGGGGCATCGTTACATTCTATTAGCAGAAAAATAGAAGATATGTATATCAACATGATGGAAGAAAATAGTTACACTCATGTTTCGTTACAATAGTGTAGTAGTAAACGTATTGTAACTCAAATACCTAAAACTTATTACATATCCCAGAGATGGACCAATACTCAAATGTGTCTTCAACTCTACGTAATACTATGATTATAACTCTAAATGGTGGAACCTGATTCAATTGGGGTTTCCCCTTCATCTTTTTTTAAAGACCGAATATATGAATAATTGTTTGTTTATAAATTCTGTTATAAGAAATTTTTTCCACGATAACAGAATTCTAGTGCAAAACCGTATCCTTTCAGTAGAACCTGGAGTTAAAGTTCATTTTTTTTAAAATGCTATAGATTGGAACCCAATTACCTTTCGTGCCACGCGTTGTTATGGAAATCCGAAGAATTCAAATGTTAACAGTCTTGCAAGGGAACCAAAAATGTTAATTAGTATTAAGATTTGAAGTAAACAAAATTCAAGTGTCGAACATAGAATAATTACCAAGATAAATTCTGTACCAAAGAGATATTATAGAGGTAAGTTATAACTTCACTCAGCTTGTGTTTTTGGCCTATGTTCCTTCTACATCGTCGAATGAATCATCCATAGAACGAAGGGGAAGAAGTGGACCAAGGTTGTTCTGGTGGGTACCCTCGTAGCAAACAGGGGTCCCATCATTAGACCACAATAATCAATCCTTAAACTATAAATATCAGAAGGAAATAAAATAAACTTTTTAAAACCAGAATTATCAAGGATGCACAAAATGAAAGCATGCTCCATAAAAATTATACGAATTCCGATCACTAATGATGCCACTTGATTTTACCCTTATAACAGAAAGAAACTGTAGGCTACAGGTCAAAGATAAAAAGGATAACGAGATTCAATAGGGTTCGGGGTACCTAAAATATCTGTCCGTTTTTATTTCTTACAAATGAGGTGAATTTAAATATATTAACTACCAGATTCTCGAATGAAGTGTATGGTTAAATCTGCTAGAAATTTATTAAACCTATGGAATAATAATATTGCACAGTGGAAAATCTTCACTATATGTTTAGGTGCGTACAGGCGTGACTAGGGTAATAGAGTAAATTAAGTTTGAACCCAAAACATTGTACAACGATAAATGAATGCCCGCCTCAAACTCAAAGGATGTATTGCGTCTTCCAAACCAAGAATGCCATATTTCCTGTGGTGAGTCAAGGAGTCGATAACATAAGGACTTAACATGACCCAAAAAATGTAAATAAAGGAAAATCCAACCTTATCCACATAGAACACAGTGGAGAAATAACTAGTTTAAAGGGTGAGTTTAGAGCCACGAGGATCAGATCTTGGCCTTGATGAAGAACCCTCATGAAAGTAATTACGGGTCATGATAGACCACTTAGAATACCGTTACTCTACATGATTATTCTCTATTGAAACTCTTAGGGTCACTAAAGTGTATCTACCATTGGATGTGCAGTGATGGGTATGTCACGAGTAACTCCTTTGTAGAAAGGAAAACAAATATCCAGGCTACATATAAGAGAAAAGACTGAGGGTAATTATTTATTAAAAGAACCCGAACAAAATCGAGACTACCCTCTGATACTATAACATAAAACCATTCTCTAAAAGACATTACAAAATAACAACTGCTAGAGAGTGAATGACCCCCTAACAAAAGAGTTAATACCACTACCAACACCATTGCGACTCTTATGTATCTAACCAGACTTCAAAAGGAAATATTTATGGGAGTCAATATTAACGAGAAAGGAGGTTCTCAACCAAGAACATAAAGAAAATAAAATACCATTATAGAGATGATTTAAATGAAACTAACTCTCAGATATGTTGCAATGGTCCAAGCAACAGGTTCTGAAGATCTTACCCAATGAAAGAGGGACTAGACAGACGTATGACGCTTCCTTGATTGAACGGAATAGGTAACCTCCTCATCATCGGGTTTATCCATAGAGAAAGTTGCAGACATTAATGCAGATTGTTTTCTCCGAAAAATCATATAGAGCCTAGGTAAGTTTCAAACAATAGTCGTAGGAAACCCCACCGAATATATCAATGGTGTTAATGATAGGTTGTACCTCGGCCATGTGATTAGAGTGAGGTGGTGGGATTACAATGGGTACAGTGGACGAATGATGATCCCAAGGGAGTACGTTACAGATTTCCATAAATATCTCAGGAAGGCTATAATTAAACCATGACAATTGTATCTTTGTCGACCTCGCATCAAATGTATGGCGAATACAATGTTAGTTTGTTAGGATCACATTTTATTCTTTGTTTTTATTTTAGTTAGGGTTTTAATCCGACTCTCGAATCCATTACCCAATTTTTGGCAGGGCTAATTAAAATGGGAAGGTTAAACGACAAGAAAATGAGCAGCCACACCAACTGTTAATTACAACCCTTACAAAGCTTTAACACCTACATTTTGGTGTCGTGATACTATTAACTCGGTTAATGAAAAACCTTTCACATATGATCTATAGTTTAGTCAATACATTTGGCCTAGGGTCATTGTATGAATATTTATGTTATCATGGTATGCCCTATGTTTTGCGCGTTCAAGATGAAAATTCTATGGTGAATACATAAATGTCTTTGTTTAAGGAAGTAAGCTACATTCCACCTTCCTTTGAGAATAGGGTTGAGATAGAGTCTTCCTTTTACATTTATAGCAGGAAATGGTATGCGTAAATGGTGGAAGATAAAAGAAGTAATAAAATCACTCTATTATTATAGTTAATATATGTCTATTATTAAAGTTAAAAAATGTTTGAAAGGTATTCCAAGTTTTTGAATAATTCTAATGACCATAGTTCATTTTTTTTTTTTTAATTGGAAAACTTGGGGTACATTACATATGGTATAAGAGCGAGGTTAAAACACTTGGACCTTAAACAGGGCCAAAAGTATTTTCTTAGCACATATTTTTTGTTTTATAAAAAAACTAATAAAACAATTATTATTACAAATAGAAAAACTTTATTTCTGTTGTGATCATGGAAACACAGGATGAAGCTGAGATCAGACTATAGGAGAGTCTTGAGCAAAGACCCCCTGAAGAGAAGAGGAAGAACAATGATGAAAGTACACCTACCGAGGTTCTGGAAACTATGAGAAATCTCATTGTGGAACTGCAAGTCTTCAAAGAAGACAATGAGAAACTGAAAAAGGCACAACAAGAACAATAGGTAATAAATGAAGTACTATTGCGTAGCATAGTAAGAAAGAAGATATCGAAGGAAAATAATGAGGAAGAAGAGGTTAGTAAAAGGGCCTCCAAAAATTGTGGTCCTGAAGGAGAAAAAAGGGATAGCTCTTCCAAAGGTACACCATCAGAAAAATACAAAACAACCACAGGAAGAAAAAGGAAACAAGTGGACCATCTTGAGGGAGAGTTTAAGAAAATCAAACCATCCAAATTTGACCAGGAATCTAAGATAGGAGTTGTAACGTCCCCGACCATCCATGCCGGGCCACGCTAAGCCATAGAACTCTTTCATTCTCTCTGCGGAACATACTGTAACATACCCAATATCCAACTGAGCTATGCCACATAAATTTCTCGAACTGCATGCAATTAAAATATATATACATAGAACTCTTGAGGAAACATATATATAAAATGTAAACAACCAAATACATCTGTAAATGCATGGATTTACAATGAAATAATGGTAAACATATACATGCATCATATACAATAAATACCCATAAAAATAAACACATAAATAACAATGCAACATGTAAATTTATCACACAATTGGCACTTATATTGGTAATAATGTCACCAACTACATGCATACCTTCCATGAATGATGCAGGAGCATCGCTCACTCATCAAGCGAGCCAACACATTGAGAGGAAACAGCTGGATAGCGCCAGCATGCGTTTTGAAATACTTTGGAAGTATTGCGCCGTCGGGTAAAATCATGAATCTGGGTAACACTTTTGTGACAATCGGATCTCCAAAATTTCTAGCGGCAATTTTTCGGTTGAACAAATATTACTTTCGGCCGAAATAGTTTTCGGCCGAAAATTTTCACGTCAAATTTAACGGTGCCCTCAAAATTCGTGTACAATGTTTTTTGGATGAATTATTTTCCCGTGGTAAGAATATTTCGGCCGAAATACTTTTCGGCTGAAACGTTTATTTTTAACGGATTCCGTTAAAAAATAGGTTTCGGCCGAAAGAATATTTCGGTCGAAATCTTGAAAATGGGACTGTTTGCAGGAAACTGCAAATTCTCTCCATCTTACTTCATCTTTGGAGGTAGCGGACTCCTACAAATACTCAGAATTTAGTTTGAGAATTGATACCAACATTTTAAAAATTGAATCTACTTTCATTGGGTATAATTTGTTTTCATTTTCATTCTTTTTATCTAATTTTATTTAATTTTATAAAAAAATCACTGCATAATATTTTTAGGTGAGATTATGATTCGGTGAAATGAAAAAACCGTATCTCTAAAAATACACAACGGAAAATTATGGAAAAATTATATTCATAATTGTTAA
>SNQJ01S0012255.1:212096-230816 GCA_010110895.2 Picea sitchensis | reverse complement strand
CAGGTGAGTGTCACTAAACAATGTTTAGTTGAATTTAAAATTGGGGGATATAATGATAAGGTCCTATGTGATTTCATTCCCATGGATGTCTGTCATGTATTGCTGGGTAGACCATGGCAATATGACCAAAATGTGGTTCATGATGGGAGGATGAACACATACACTTTGGAAAAGGATGGGAGGACACACAGACTGCTTCCGATAAAGGATAAAGAGGTGAAACCGGAAGTAAGTAACACCATACTTCTCATGAGTGGGAAAGAGCTTCTCACAGATATGGAGAAGAAGGAAGATCCACGATTCTTTGTGGTCAGGAAAACGAGAATTGTCCTGACTAGCACAAGAGTGGATGACTTACCGGATGAGATTCAGGAACTGCTGGGAGAGTTCACTAATATCATTGTGGATGAACTACCTCGTTCATTGTCGTCGATGAGGAGTGTGAGTCATCACATTGATCTCATACCAGGGAGCAGTTTGCCAAACAAGGCTGCGTACAAATTGACGCCTCAAGAGAATGAGGAGGTTAAGAAGCAGGTAGAGGAGTTGTTGGATAAAGGACTAGTCAGGGAGAGCTTGAGTCTGTATGCTGTACCAACAGTAGTTAGTCCGAAGAAGGATGGAGGCTGGAGGATGTGTACAGACTCCAGGGCGATAAATAACATAACCATCAGGTACATATTTCCACTACCGAGAATGGATGATCTGATGGATTGCCTGAGTGGGGCAAATTATTTTTCAAAGATTGATCTTAAGAGCGGATATCATCAGATTCGCATGAGGGAAGGTGATGAATGGAAGACAACGTTCAAGAAAAATGAAGGTTTGTACGAATGGTTGGTCATGCCATTTGGCTTGACAAACACGTCGAGTACATTCATGAGACTGATGAATGAAGTCCTGAGAGAATTCATTGGAAAGTTTGTAGTCATATATCTGGATGATATATTGATCTACAGTAAGACAAAAGCTGAACATTTAAAACATTTGGCCATTGTAATGAGGAGGCTACAACAAGAGAACTATTAATCAACATGAAGAAGTGCTCCTTCATGAATACATAGCTCATTTATTTAGGTTTTGTCATATCATCAAATGAGTTGAAGATGGATCCTGAGAAGGTGGAAGTGATCAAGAATTGGCCATCACCCAGGAATGTTTTCAAGGTGAGGAGTTTCCATGGACTGGCTAGTTTCTAAAGAAAATTCATTAGGAACTTCAGTGGAATTAGCGCAGCGATGATGGACACAGTGAAGAAGTGACACAAGTATTTTCATTGGATAGCAGAGGCTGAGAAAAGCTTCAATCTGTTGAAGCGGAAGATCACAGAGCAACCAATTCTAGTGTTGCCTGATTTCTAGAAGACATTTCAGGTGAAATGTGATGCGAGCGGATATGCTATAGGAACGGTCTTAAGTCAAGAGGACAGGCCAGTTGCATATTTCAGCGAGAAGCTGGATGAAGCAAAGATGAAATACTCCACATATGATAAAGAGTTTTATGCCATCATACAAGCATTAAAGAAGTGGAGGCATTACTTGATTCCAAAAGAATTTTTATTGTACAGTGACAATCATGCATTGCAGTTTGTGAGTCAACAGGAGAAGTTGAACCAGAAGCATGCAAAATGGGTAGAGTACATGCAAAATTTCACGTTTGTAATTAAACACATTTCAGGAACTGCTAACAAAGTGGCGAATGCTTTGAGTAGGAAATGTTTGTTGTTGCAGGAGTTCTGAATCAAGACATTGGGTTTTTAGAATATTAAGGACATGTACGCAGGAGATATAGATTTCAGAGAAGCGTATGAAGCAGCTGAGAATCCAGTTCTCAAGGATCGGAGTTCTTGGATAGACTACATGATCCAGGAGGGATTGTTGTTCAGAGGCAACCAGTTATGCATTCCGAATTTCTCCATGAGGGAGAACTTGATAAAGGAGAAGCATAGCGGTGGATTAGCAGGACACTTTGGTCATGATAAGACATTCACAAAACTGAGCGAATCATATTTTTGGCCAGGGATGCGAGCAGACGTTAAAAGATTTGTTGACAGATGCAGGATTTGTCAACATTCAAAAGGCAGAAAGCAGAATGCGGGTTTTTATTAGACATTGCCTATACCCGAGAGGCCATGGGAGGCAATAAGCATGGATTTTGTATTGGGTTTGCCGAGGACGCAGAGAGGGGTTGATTCCATCTTTGTGGTGGTGGATAGGTTTTCTAATATGGCACATTTTATTCCATGTTAGAAGACCAGTGATGCGACGCACATCGCAAACTTGTTTTTCAAAGAAATTGTTAGACTTCATGGATTGCTGAGAAGCATAGTCTTGGACAGGGACACCAAATTCATAGGTCATTTTTGGATAATGTTATGGAAGAAGCTAGGAAAAAATTTGGCATTTAGTTCAGCATATCATCCGTAGACAGATGGGCAGACCGAGGTGGTCAATAGAAGTCTTGGAGACTTACTCAGGAGCTTGGTGACAGAGCACCATGGCAGTTGGGACAACATATTGCCACAGGCAGAGTTTGCGTACAATGATTCGGTGAATCGGAGTACAGGAAAAAGTCCACTTCAGATTGTGTATGGGACACAGCCAAGGGGAGTTTCTGAACTCAGCGAGTCAGAATAGACTGTGACTAGCAGCGCTAGTGCATAAGAGTTCACTAAAGTGATGAGAGAACTTCACAGCAAGGTGAAGCAGCGATTGCAAGACTCAAATCAGGAGTACAAGCGCAGAGCTGATCAGCGGAAGAGACAACTTCAGTTCGAAGTTGGTGATTTGGTTCTAGCACACCTGAGGAAGGAAAGGTTTCCGAGGGGAACATATAACAAGCTCAAAATGAAAAAGATCGGGCCATGCAGAGTCCTGAGGAAATTTGGAGAAATCGCTTACGAGATTGAGTTGTCGGATGGCATCGGGATATCTCTGATATTTAATGTTTCGGATTTATACCCATATAAGGCTGGAGAAGCAAAGACTGGAACTGAAGAACCGGTAATCCAGTGGCAGAAGCAATTACCAGTTGCAGAGAAGCCGCAGATGGAGTCCATACTGGACAAGCGAGTAGGAAGGAAGACCAGGCAAAAGCAGTATTTCGAGTACCTGGTGAAGTGGAAGAATCACCCAGTGGAGGATGCCAGCTGGGAGACAGAAGCAGTTATCCAAAAACATGGACAGACTGTGCAGGAGCTCATGGACAGGAGCCCATGAAAATTTTCGAGCCGAGGAGTATGATGCAGGAGCATCGCTCACTCATCAAGCGAGCCAGCACATTGAGAGGAAACAATTGGATAGCACCAACATGCATTTTGAAATACTTTGGAAGTATTGCGTCGTCCTTTAAATGAAGTCATTTATAAAGAAGTGCACTTGTATTGTAAGGGGGACCTTGAGCCTTTAAGCCCATGTCCTTAGTAGATAGGAAGGCATTTAATAGATTTAATGCAGGTAGATAGGATATTTAATTCTAGATTTGATAGCATAGAGTCCAAGAGGGAAAACGGATATAGACACCCTCCTTTGTACATTGTTAGAAAATTATTCAGAATTAGCAGCATTTAGGAGCAAGAGGAGAGAGCAAGCAGAGAATTTGTGAAGAACACCCATGTACATATGTTTTTGAATTAATAGAAGAGAGTCTTTGATTCAATTTCATGGTTGGTGTTGTTTCTCTATGTATATTGCTTATGTACTCATGAATGTTTGTTTTCTGGTCATGCATTTATTTTGAATATGTTGTGCTTAAGGTTTCAGAAGTTTAACTGAAGTCTGAGAGGGGAGAGAATAAGTTTCAATTGTTTCTCTGTCTGAGCTAGGAGATTCCTGCATAGAGTGCAGTTGAATTCATCCACATAGAGTGCGTTGATGAGGCTCGATAGTTAAACCCTTATTCTTGTTCACCCAGAAGTTCAAAGGGGTTGGTAGAGTCGTGCAAGAGAGGTGCAGGCTGAGGTTGAATTCTCAGTGACTAATCTGAGCAAAAGAAGGTATAGACTACTGTGGCCGTGAGTGCACAGGGTCTGAAAGACTCAACACTTTGAGAGTTGGTGATGGTTGAACACAGGAAGTGTATGCAAAGTCTTTGAAGGATTCAGAGTTGACAAGCTCAGGAGGAATAGTTCCTTCGTGACACAGCGGAGGAGGGCCCGAAAGCGGCTCAAGGAAGGTTCGAACAGGAAGGAGTTTAGAGCGGAAAAATTCCTTAAAGAGGAGGAGTCGACGGTCAGGGTTCACAGGGGATACTCGCGAAGACCCGTCGACCGTCAGATCTTGGAGAAGATGTGCGGGAGTTAGCCCTTAGGCGCAGGAAGGAAGAACCAAGGGCCATCAGGATTCGGTCTTCGAAGTTTGTGGAGGTAAGATTTTTATACTTTTTGAAATCACGATTAGCAATTTCCCGAAGTCGTTGGAGCCATCGATCACTATAGGGACACGTGGCACGGGATCCCGGAAGTCGGGATTCGGCATTCGAGACTTTCTAGTGCAAAGGAATTGCGACCGATGAAATCGTGATCACGTGATCCCCGATAGAGCGGAGAGAGAAAGTGACGTCGCAGGGAGAAAGCGCACGTGTATATCGGGGTTTAGGGTTCGGGAATTCATGGTGTAAGTGAATCGCGACATCGCATGTGTCGATTTCCCGATAGGGAAATCCCCAACAGGAATGGGAGCGTTGACTTTTTGAACCATCAGATTTCGAGGTTTGGAAAGCACGAGGAACATGCCCACAGGTTTCGCGATAACGCGAAACCTGATTTCCCGATAAGTTGAAAGGGAGATCGTAGGGGAATAGAGTTCTGTGGGTATCGAGAACTCCCGACAGGGGGTTGAAGAGTACCTTAACTCTTCGGGCCTAAGAAGTAGAAGATCTTGGTGGAAGCAGTTTTCCTACGAGGGGCACATCAGCGCCAATGAGCCTCCCAAACTTAGACCACACTATTCATCGCTCTCAACAGTGATTCAACCCCGAGCTCAGACTAAACTCCACCTGGGTAAAGGGATTCCTAACTAGGCTAAAGGCTCATAGACAATAGGAAAGACTCTGTCACAGGTGCCAACTCAAACTAACAACCTGCAGTCCCTCATTCCACACATGCCTATCCCACTCAGGAAGTGTTCCCCTTCTCTACTCAACAGTCCTTCGGCTGCCCCACTTCCTTTTCGAGCTTCAGCAATAGGTCGGAAAGGAAGTCTGAGAGAAATGTAGCTGCAGTTTAGCACCTTCAGGAAATCAATTCCCAATAATTCTCTCACCCAGATAATTTCTCATGGGCCTGGAAACATGCCTCTTCAATAACTCACGGGCCTAACAACCCGCTTATTCAATCCAACTCCAAGGCTAACCTGATACACCAACACAAAATGGCTATGGATACAAGTTCAAGCACAATCATGAAGATACAAAATATAGTTCAATGGATGTGTGAATGCTCATGGATGATTGATTGGATGAATGAATGATGGAAGGAATGATAGGAAGAATCATGGAAAATATGGGAAAATGAACTAAGTACCAACAATATGTATGCATGTCCCCAACTTGACACTTTTCATGTTGGGAGCTAGTTTGGCCTACTTGTCCCCAACTTTAGAACTTAGGATAAAATAATTATTCATACTTTATGATTTAAGAAATATTAATATAATATTCCTCTTTCGCTTAAGCTCCCTAGCTTATCCCATTTCCTTAAATTTTAGCCCCTCCCTTTCCCTAACTAGTGGAGTTTGGTCCTCCATCTCTTTTATTGTGGTCGGTCTATGTGGAGCGATGTATTTTATATTAATTATGAGACATATACAAAAATAGGAACAGTGGCCTTTAATATCTAGGCTCTCTAACCTAATCAAAACATAATCATTCTAGCTTATAATAATTGGATCATCAGCCTATAAAACGTAGCATATACACAAAAGGCTATTGGCCTCAAAATCGCGCGCACTTATGTTGCTCTACGTAGTATCCTAAAATGTGCTAACTTCCTCATTTTACTGCACAGTACATGCATGCACTATGCCATGAAATATGCATACAAAAAATTATATCAAGCAACTCAATAAATTAACTACATTTTCATTTACATTACAATTGGGTTCGGCCTAGGGATATTACAATCTCCTCCCCTTATTTATGCACTATCCTCAGTGCATCATGTACCCATATATAACAAAATTTCAAAAATCCTCAAAAATATGCGTGTATTATGCCTACATTACATCCTCATGCTCCCAAGTAGCATCCTCAGGACTGTACCAGGTCCATTGGACCTTTACAAGCCCTATGGCTTGATTCCAAAGCTGTTTGATTTTTCGGTCCAAAATGTGTACCGGATGCACTTGAAAAGCACCTTCTTGCTCCACTTGAATCACATTCCAATCAATAACATAATTAGCATCAGGTATATATTTCTTGAGTAATGATACATGGAATACATTATGAACAGACATAGATGCAGGTAATTCCATCATAAAAGCTATTCAACCAATCCTCTCTAGGATTTCAAATGGCCCACAATAGCGATCTTCCAACTTTGAACAATTTCCCAACTTCAGGGAACTTCTATTGGCCATCACTTTCAATAATACATGATCACCCACTTTGAATTCCCTTGATTTCTACCCTTGTTTGCATATCTTTTATGCCGGTCTTGGGCATCCTTTAAATTTAGTTTTATTTTAACCATATTCTTCTCCATTTCCCTTAGCACATCTGTCCCAACCACTGCTCTGTCTACTGGGTTATCCCAACTTACTGGTGTGTTGCACTTTCTGCCATAAATTGCCTCAAATGGGCTCATCTTTAGAGATGCTTGGTACCCATTGTTATAAGAAAAATCTACCAAGTGTAGGTAGTCTTCCCATTTTATGGTTTATTTATCACATACATCCTTAACATATCCTCAATCACTTGATTCACCCTCTCTGTTTGTCCATCTGATTTTGGATGATAAGTTTTACTAAAATTCAAATTTGTTCCAAATCCATTAAATAATCCCTTCCAAATTTTTGAGGTAAATTTTGGATCTCTGTGAGGCATAATTGTCTTGGGTATGCCATGTAATATAGAAATTTCTTTCATATAAACATAAAAAATGTTCATTTCCTTGTGAGTGAGCTTAACTAGAACAAAATGGGCAGCTTTAGTAATCTTATCCACCACTACCATGATAAAATCATGTTGCTTATTTGTTCTGGGCAGTTTGGCGATGAAATCCATTGTTACAACTTCCCATTTCCACTCAAGAATGGGTAACGGATGTAGAAAACCAGTTGGATGTCTATGCTCAGCCTTTACCTTTTGACATTCCAAACATCTGCAAATAAAATCAACAACCGCTTTCTTCATGCCTGGCCAATAATATTGGCTCTTGACAGCTGCAATAGTTTTCTCATATCCTGGGTGCCCAACATAAGGCACATTATGCATTTCTCTCAATATCTGATTTTTCAATTCCTGGGAATCTGGTACATAAATTCTACCCATGTACATGAAAATTTAATCATTATCTAGTTTGTATTCCTCAATTTTCTGCTGCAAAATACCTTGCTGTAATTTTTCCACTAATTCCTTGTATTGCAAATCTGATTTGGAAGCCTATATAATTCTACCTTTCAACTCTGATTGGTACATGCTAATGGTTGTAGCATGCAATTCATGCACTCTTGTTCTCTGTGCATCAACCACTTTGTTCTCTTTCCCCTTGATATTCTTTATATCAAAGTCATATTCACTTAGAAATTCTAACCATCTGCTTTGCCTAACATTTAGAGTTGGCTGATCAAATAAATATTTCAGACCATTATGGTCTATTCTTAGTTCAAAATTTTTTCCCATCAGGTAATGTCTCCATTTCCTCAAGGCATGCACTATGGATGCCAATTCCAAATCATGAGTGGCATAGTGTATTTCATGTTCCTTTAACTTCCTTGACTCATAACATATGACAAACCCATTTTGACTGACGAATCCAACAAGTCCCTCTTTACATGCATCTATGCATACATTGAAGTTTTCATTTGGGTCTGCAATCCTTAGTATTGGATAACTTGTTAATAATTGCTTCAAGTGTTGGAAACTCCTTTCACAATCTAATGTCGACTGAAACTTCACACCCTTCTTTTGTAAGGAAGTGATTGGGTGTAAAATCTTTGAAAATCCTTCAATAAATCTCCTATAGTAGCTTATAAGGCCCATGAATGATCTGACCTCTGTCACATTCTTTGGCACTGAACATTCTCTAATGGCTTCTATCTTCTCAGGATCCACTTCTATCCCATCCTTTGAAATGATCTGTCCCAAATAATGAATTTGCTTCTGATAAAATTAACACTTTATCAATTTTCCATACAACTGATGATCCTTTAATACTTGCGACACCATCCTCAAATGATGTTCATGCTCTTACTCTAACTTAGAATATATAAGAATGTCATCCAAAAAAACAATGACAAACTTGTCTAAATATTCTCGGAAAACACCATTCATTAATCACATGAAAACAACTGGTGCATTTGACAACCCAAATGGAACCACTGTGAACTCATAATGCCCATACCTTGTCCCGAAGATGGTCTTTCTGATATATTCCTCTTTAATCCTTACCTTATGGTATCCTGACCTAAGATCTATCTTTGAAAATATCTTGGCATCCTTCAATTCATCAAAAAGATCACCAATCCTTGGCAGAGGATACTTTTTCTTAACAATCACTTTATTCAACTGTCTGAAATCAATGCACAATCTTAATGTCCCATATTTCTTCTTGACGAACAAGACCGGGGCACCCCAAGGTGACACACTTTGGCGTATATACCCCCTCTTCAAAAGTTATTCAAGCTGCATTTTCAACTCCTTCAGCTCTGGTGTACTCATTCTTTAAGGAGTCTTTGACACTGGAGCTACTCCATGCATCAAATTTATAGAGAAATGAATATATCTCTTTGGGGGTAGTCCTAGTACCTCCTTGAATACATATTCAAATTCTTCCTATACAGGATGATCTTGCAAATTTGTCAGCTTATGTTTAGGTGTCTCTTCAATATGCGATGCAAAGATTTGACAGCCTTTTCCGTAACATTTCTTCAGCTGCAATGCTGAAATATCTCTGATGCTTACTTCCATGGCAATTCCCTACACTTTCTCTAGGATCCCTTCCTCATCCAAGCAAGTAAATCCCTTGTTATGATAGTCTAGGATAGCATGATGTTGGTCCAACCAATCAATCCCAATTAGATAGTCATAGGAACCTAAAGGCAAGATGTTCAAAACTGCCCTAGTGTTCAGTTCATTCATGTTCATAAGACATGACTTAACCATCTCATTAAATTTTCTTTTGGCTCCGGTAGACAGCTACACCAACCAAGATTTTCCATGCTTGCTTCTTGGAAAATGCAAACTTTCCACCATCTTAGGATCTATATAACTATGACTAGATCCTGAATAAATTAAAATAGTAATGGTCTGGTTGTTGATCATACCTTCCACTTCAATCATATGTGACTGATACTATGCTTTCTTGTTGTTCAGGGTTGCATAGATCCTTGGCACATTTCTTCCCATGTCCTCCACCATTTCATCTTGTTGTACATTGTGAACATTCCTCCCTTTTTCACTTCTATGAAGACAATCTTTGAACATGTGATCTCCTTTACAACCCCAACATTGAATAGGTGGTTGCCTTGGCCTTTGACCCCCTGTCTCAATCGTTCTGGGTTCTCTAGGAGTTTGTTTTCCCTTTGGATTATTTCTCAAGAATGGTGGCTTGCATCCCTTCTTTTTCTAATCCGCCTTGAATTTCTTTTTGTCTTCCAAATATTTTTGGAAAGTTGGTATTGATTTTTTCTGATCATAAAGACATTTAGCTCACCTTATGGTCTCCTCCAATGTCTTTGGATCATTATATTGTATTTTGTCACTAATGAATGGCGAAAATCCACTTAAATACATTTGAATTTTAATTGTCTCATCCTTGATGAAAGAGACATACTTCAGCAGTTGTAAAAACCTTCTCTCATACTCATCTATTGTCATACATCCAAGCTTGAGTTCAAAGAACTCTTTCATTTTCTTGTAATAGTATCTCTTATTCAAGTATTTATTTTCAAAATACTTCTTGAATTCTCTCCAAGTGGCACTTTTCTCATTAATGTGTTGCACCTACACAAGTTGATCCCACCAGATGGATGCATTTCCCTTGAGTTGATAGATAGAAATTCTACCTTTTACATGAGAAGAATAATTATGCAATTGAAAATACTTTCTCATGCCTATCAACCATGTTTCTGCATATTCATCCTTCTTGTGCTCACCATCAAATGTAGGAGGTTAGATTTTGTTCATTTCTCCTCGTAGCTCATCCACCCCAGACCTCTTATGGTTTCTAACAAGGGATGGACTTCAGTTTCTATGTGATCTCTTATTGGAATGCCTCAGGGAGTGATGGTGGTGTCTGATAACACTTATTTCTCTTCTTTTCTCATCAGGAAGCCTGTGACTTCCTGATTTGCTTGAGCCACTCTCCTTATCCAACTTATTTTCAATTTAGTTCAATATCTACATTAACTTCATGTTGAAATCATCTTATTTCTCGTTGGATCTCATAAGAGTTTCATTATCATATTTATAGCTTTGGACATCCTACTGCAAATTTTTTATGGTCTCTCCCATATTCATGTTTTCATTCCTTTCATCTCCATGTCCATTGGAGTTTGTTACTTCAATGCCCCAATGGACATCCATCTCTCTAATCTCACCCTCCTGACTGTAAGTCCCTTGTGCCTCTTCCATTCCTCTGAAATCTATGCTTATCTTGATATGATATAATTTTTGTCAACTCTGCAAAATGTGCATCCAACAAAACTTTGTTAGGCTATCTGTTTCAACAATTTCATGAAAATATGAACCATTCTATTTCAATAATATGTATCATAATGATTTCTTCTGATTTAATGGAAAATTGAATTCCCCAATAAATTTTATGGGTGTATATTTATATTACACTATCCAAGACCATTCAAACACATGCTACCATGCTGAATTCTGAGTCTTGAGCATAACGTTATGGCTATATGAAATTCTCCCATTAATTTTTCTGTTCATTTTTCAACTTGGCGCTACTCTGCGCTATAATATGCATTTTTGCACCTACACCTTTGGAATTTTCATAGGAGCTCCATTGGGTTTCTTCATATACATATTATGGACACACTGTCCAAGTTCCACTTCTTTCTGGGTTATGGTATGCTAGTTACAACTTGTTGAAATTCCAGACCAAAATACCATATTGTAACTTGTATGGTACAGGTACCTTATTTTCCATATTAAAAACTTTTAACATGCCCATAAATTTAATTCATCTCTTGGAATTTATTTTATGGCTCAATATATTTCTTTGACTGCTCCTACACCTCAATCTAATTCCGAAGAAAAAAGTTATGGCTCTTTGAAGTTAGATGGGTCTTAAAATTTACCCTTCATTGTTTGTGTTGTAACTTTCTCATAAAAGATCCGTTTGACGAACGATTTACACCCTTAGAAATATCTCTCCAAGATCTTTTATTTGAGCTAAAGAGATAGAGTGTGCCTTGCCACACTCTATTCTCGTAGTTTTTGAGTAGCTAAAAACGCTCTGAAGGGCCTCGAAAACGCGTTGTAAAAAGATAACGTTCAAATGATATAAAATGTCACAGAAAATCACGGATTTTATTTTGTTGTTCACCCTTCAAACAACTTCACGCACAGAAATTTCAAATTGCAAACCATATCTACCATGCGCAACCACTACACAAGGTAAATCGTGCCTCACGCACTTTAAAACCACTGTGTACCACTCCTCTATCGTGCAAATAACTTGCGCACACTACTTTTGTGTCGCACGCCAATATCCACTGTGCGCAGTTTAGTTCTTGCACTATTACCTATTACGCACAGTTTTTGTATCACGCGTTGATATTCCATGTGCATTTCAATCTACACGTTGTACCATGCCAAAGTTTAGTATGGCCCCACCACGCACCAATACTCAGCATACACCATCAATGTTTCTCTTCACTTTGCCAATACTATGCACACTATGTGCACCGTTAATATGTGTGTGCGCACCGCGCAATGCTAAATGTATTGCGCGGTCCTGTACACCAACATTTTTCGGCGCGGCTCTGAAATTTAGCATGCACACCCACACACTAACATTTTTCCACGCTGCACCAAAATTTACCGCTCACACCTGCACACTAATATTTTTCCACGTGGCACCAAAATTTAGCGTGCACACTAACATTTTTCCCCGAGGCACAAAAATTTAGCGCGCGCACCAGCACGCCAATATCTTTTCACACAGTGTCAAATTTTACCTATCACAATATTTTCACTACGCATCATGCATTTTTAGTGTGCCCAACTGTGCACATTCATTTTTATGCCCATCGATTTCTCGTGAATTATGCTGGAGAAATTGGGGATTTTGTCTTAACTGTTTCCCCAATTTACCATCAACATTCTGCAACCATGAAAATTGTTCAATTTCACGCCGATAACACCAGTTCAACCTATGCAACAACAAATCATTGTAAGTTGACATTTCTGGAACGAATTTATCCAAAATCAATTCACGAATTCATAATTTTAAACACTAAACTCGCTCCATCTATCATGGCTTCACTGTAAATTCAAATTCGACCCATTCTAGATCCGAATTTGCTAGAACAAATATTAAATTGGGAATATCTCATCTATTGGCCAAATTTCTCCATTTTCTCATGAATTTAACAATAGAAATTGGGGCTTTTCCCCAATTCCGTCTAGTTATTGTTACTTTTTACCATGGATGCTCTACAAACTGAAATTTGGCCACTTTGAAATAAATCCTCTATGACATTTCGCTTCAACTCAACTTTCTCGGCCCATCCAAGCTTAGTGTTGAAAACTAAAGTTCTGATACCATATTATAATGTCCCCGACCATCCATTTCGAGCCATGCTATGCCAGAGAACTTTTTCATTCTCTCTGCGGAACATACTGTAACATACCCAGTATTCAACTAAGCTATGCCACATAAATTTTTCAAACTGCATGCAATTAAAATATATACACAAAGAACTCTTGCGGAAACATATATATAAAACGTAAACAACCAAATACATCTGTAAATGCACAGATTCACACTGAAATAAAAGTAAACATATACATGCAGCATATACAGGAAATACCCACAAAAATAAACATGTAAATAAAAATGAAACATGCAAATTTATCACACAATTGGCACTTATCTTGGTAAGAATGTCACCAACTACGTGGATACCTTCCACGAAACTCCCGGCCTTAGAACACACTGTTCATCACTCTCAACAGTGATTCACCCCCGAGCTGGGTCTAAAATCCACTCGGGTAAAGGGATTCCTAACCAGGCTAAAGGCTCATAGACAATAGGAAAGACTTTGTCACAGGTGCCAACTCAAACTAATAGCCTACAGTCCCTAATTCCCCACATGCTTGTCCCACCTAGGTAGTGTGCCCCTTCTCTGCTCAACAGTCCTTTAGTTGCCCCACTTCCTTTTCGGGCTTCAGCAACAGGTCAGACAAGAAGTCTCAGAGAACTATAGCTGTAGTTCAACACCATTAGGAAATCAATTCTTGGCCATTCTCTCACCCACAAAATTTCTCACGGGCCTGAAAAACCACCTCTTCAATAACTCATGGGCCTAACAACCCGCTTCTTTAGTCCATCTCCCAAGCTAACCAGATACACCAACACAAAATGGCTATGGATACAAGTTTAGGTACAATCATGAAGATACGAAAGATATCTCAATGGGTGTGTGCATGCTCATGGATGATTGAATGGATGACTGAATGATCGAAGGAAAAATGGGAAGAATCATGGAAAAGATTGGAAAATGATCTAAGTACCAACAATTGTTATGAGGGAAAAATTCTCTATGGCTAGGGTAAACCACAACAAACAGGTATGACTACAGAAATCAACTCGATTCCAACGTATGTTATATAAACTAATGTGAAAGATAGGAAAGAGGCCTACCTTGATCCAACGTTCGATGATGTTCCACCATTGAGTACTTCGACCCAAATCTTTATACCTGCAACAAGTTCTCAACAAACATGCATAGCAAGTATATAGTGATAATATAAAGGGGTTAGCACATTAGATAGCATAATCCATTAATAAACATTACAAATATCCCCATGGATAAAAATCATATATTTGCACAATACCAATAGGATGGGAAAGGAGTATTTCTATTAATAAATGATTAGCAGAACTGACAACATTATAGTCTTCTATGTCGGCACGGTTTGAAACCATGAAGCCAGGTTCCTTCCAACTGGGCCTCCACCACTTCAATCCTCCACCAAAGAAAAACTCATAGAATGGAGACAATAAGGTTCTCTCAACAATAGGGAAATATATTGGGGGCTGAACACTGTGTTCAGACTTGATGAAAAAAGGGATGCATACTCAATATGAAGTAATTTCTCTAGAGTAACTTTTCTCTTAAAGTTGAATGCTTTCTCCTCTTTTCCATAGCTCGGAATTGTATTTTTATAGCCTTCAAAATGCAACTGAAGGGTCGAGTCGAAATGTTTCCAATATATGGAAGGCCAAGGATCATAGATATCCTGTCGTGACTTGGAAACTCGACTTCATTTTTGTATTTTCTAGCACAAATCCTGATGTACGCGGGTTGTAGTGGAACAACCTGCGTATACACATGTTGTATAGTAGATAGTACATGTATATGTGGAAAAATATGTATTTTTAGCTCTAGATTCATGTAAAAGATATGGCAAGTCTACATAGGGAAATGGAAAAGGCCCTATGTGCAAGATAATAATGGTGAGGAAAATCTTGCTATAACAACAATATGTATGCATGTCCCTAACTTGACACTTGTCATGTTGGGAGCTACCTTGGCCTACTTGTCTCCAACTTTAGAACTTAGGATAAAATAATTATCCATACTTTATGATTTAAGAAATATTAATATAATATTCATTTTTGGCTTAAGATCCCTAGCTTATCCCTTTTCCTTAACATTTAGCCCTCCATTTCCCTAACTAGTCGAGTTTAGTACCCCATCTCTTTTATTGTGGTCGGTCTGTGCGGAAAGATGTATTTTATATTAATTATGAGACATATATAAAATTAGGCACACTGGCCTTTAAAATATAGGCTCTCCAGACTAATCAAAACATACGCATCCTAGCTTACAATAACTGGATCACCAACCTATAAAACATAGCATATACACAAAAGGCTACCTAGCCTCAAAATCACACACACTTATGTTGCTGCGGGCAGTATCCTGGAATGTGCAAACTTTCTCATTTTATTGCGTAGTACATGTGTGCACTATGCCATGAAATATTCATACAAAAAATGATATCAAACATCTCACCAGCTTAAGTACATTTTCATTTACATTACAATTGGATTTGGCCTAGGGATATTACAAGTGAGGAGGCTGAAGCATGGTTACTAGACATAAAAAAGTATTTCTAGATCTACAACTATTACAACAATATGAAGGTCAGAATGACCATCTATAATTTGACAGGAATAGATAGCATATGGTGGCAGGACCTCAATTGGCCAAGGGCCTAAAGGAAAAATAGTCGGAGCGGTCAGATTTTAAGAAATACTTTAATAAACAATATTTACTTGAAAGTTACTATGAAAGGAAAACCAAAGAGTTTTATGAACTACAAATGGGTCAAATGGCTATGGATGATCCATATTTTATGAGAATAATGAAATGAATACATATGATTAATAGTTGCTTAACACAAAATAACAGAGATACAATAAAACTGGTTTTCTATTCAATAACGAAATAAGCTGAAACTATAAAATGCAGCAGAAACAAACTTGTTGGAATGGTGGCGGCTTATCTCTGAGAAGAGATGTGACAATTGCACGCATTCACGAGAATAAGGTTACAATGAGGCTCTGAAGTCCTTTTTACAATAAAAAATAATTCCAAAATCCCTAGACATCCAAAAACCTAACCCTAGGGGATAAAGCGCCAAAAGTCATGTGGGCCCCATTTGGGCAAGTTAGTAGATCAACTTCCCGGGGTTGTAACTTGTGCATACGATCTTTGTTTTAGGCGTTTGATAGCCCGTTGGAAAGGTATCATTGAGGAGATTAATTTTTGGGGCTCAATAATTAATTGATATATCATTGAGGAGATCAATCTCAAAAAAAGCTTCATTTAGGCCATCAAAATGGCCACGAAAGTTAAAACTGCTAAAAATAGTAAATTGCCAAAATTGTCAGAAAACTGTTTTAAGCCAGTTGGAAAAAGTGGGTGGCCACCGATATCCATCTGGATCAATCCTCCCTCTTTAGGAAGAAATGGTCTCTATTGCATTGAGCTCCCCCAGCAGATGAGGAAATTTCTGTTGAATTTGGCCCCGGGTGAGCCACTTGCCTTGGTGCAGAAGTTGCACTGCTCTGACGACTCAATAAAGTTGAATCATTTATTGTCGAGTGCCCTTGATATTTGTGTCCATAATCTGATCATTGGATGCCTATTGTATGTATTTAGGGTTAATATATGTTGGTGTCAGTTGTTCTTCTACTTCTGAGGTGTCCAATAATGGTGGGAAATAAGGGCAAAGGAGATCCATGTTGAACACTAGGTGTAGGCCAAGGAAGGGAGGAATGTTGAGATCAAAAGCATTGTCCCCCACGACCTTGGTGATAGTGTACGACTGATAATGGAGTGGGAGAATCTTTCGATGGGGTCCTACAAGGTGTGCTTTCTGCAAGTGCAACCAAATTTTGTCACCCATCTGAAACTTATGTGGCACCTAATGTTGATCATGGCGTTGTTTGTACTTATCATTGGACTTCTGTAGGATGCGTTGGATCCACTCAATGAACTGGGTGGCTTTTTCAGCTTCACTTGCAACAGGAGATGATTTGGTCGAGGTGACCATAAGGGGAAGTGCAACATTTGTGGGACCCAATGGCAGGAATCCCAACCCCACCTGAAAGGGGCTATGGTCGGTTGAGCTATGCAGGGCTTAGTCATAGCTATGATGGACACAGGGAAGGCTCTCATCCCATGTGTGAGGGTGCTTGGAATTATACATGCAAAGGATATTCACAATCATTCAATTTACAACCTCGGTTTGGCCATCTGTTTGGGGGTGGAAGGTCGTGGATTTGGTGACCTTGGTGTCCAATAGTGACCAGAGGCTCGACTAGAATGTGCTGAGAAATTGAATATCCCAATATAAGACAATGGTTTGTGGGATTCCAAAATGTACCCAGAATCGTTCAAAGAAGATCTTGGCAGTGGCCTCTGCTGTGATGGTCTTCTTGCAGGCAACCAAAATCACCATCTTAGAAAAGCCATCAACAACCACAAAACAAAGTCATTTCCCTGCTTGGTGGACGGGAGGCCCAACATGTAGTCCATTGAGATGGATTCCCATGGCATGTAAGGAGTAGGAAGAGGGGTGTACAAGCCCTGTTTCTTAATGTTCGGTTTGGCAATAGCATACGCAATGTAGGACCTGATATACTTGCTGACCTCCTGTCGAGGTTTCAGCCAGTAGAAATGTTTCTGTAGCATCACCACTATCTTTTGGATGTCGAAGTGTACTGCCACCTGACTATAGTGGGATTCCCATATCAACTTCGCTCGGTCACTTGATGGAACACATATATGTCCCAGACAACATAACAACCCATCCTGAAGATGGAAATTATCAACAACTACGTTTGCACCCAACATTTGGTAGGTGGTGGCGAAGTCAGGGTCTATCTCATAGAGTTGGGGCCATCCAAATGTCTCATGGCCATAAGATTCTAGCACCATGGTGAGGTCTGTGAATGGAGGTCTACTGAGGCAATCCACGACACAATTGGTGCTTCCTATTTTATACTTGTTGTTGACGTGGAATTGTTGCAAGTATGTGCACCACTTTTGATGGCGGTCATTCTGCAATTTTCCCTGTGTCTGCATGAACTATGGTGGTTTATGATCAATGTGGATGACCGTCTCCTTCCCAAGAATGTAATGTCTCCACTGGCGGCAGGCTTGTGCAATGGAGTACATTTCCTTGTTGTAAGTAGGGTACTTACGGACAATATTTGACAGTGTCTCTTTATGATAGGCCACGGGGTGGCTGTGCTGAGTGAGAACGATTCCCACAGCATAGTCTGAAGCATCTGTCTCAATTTCAAAGGGATGCTACAGGTATGGTAGTGAAAGTACTGGGGCTGAGCACAAGTGCTGCTTTAAATCATCAAACGCTTGTTGTTGGGACTGGCCCCATGAAAATTTCACCTTACCACCACCCCTGTTTATTTGGCTGAGGGCCCATGCAATATGGGAGAATCCCAATACGAACCTGCAGTAGAAATTGGCAAGGCCCAAGAAGCTCTGAATCTAAGTGAGTTTTGTTGGGGCTAGCCAGTCACGGATGAATTGGATCATGGTTGGATCCACATGTACACCATTTTTATCAATGATGTATCCCAGGTAATGGACCTTGTCCATGTCGAAGGAGAATTTTTCCAAGTTGGCGTATTGCTTATGTTGTCACAGGGTGTGCAAAACCTGTTGAATATGCTGGAAGTGTTCAGCCCAAGTCTTGTTGTAAATTATAATGTCATCTAGATAAACCACTAAAAATGTATTGGTGAATGGTCACAGGATATCATCCATCATCCTCATGAAA
>SNQJ01S0012255.1:186679-203454 GCA_010110895.2 Picea sitchensis | reverse complement strand
AAGCGGTTCAGATCCGTTTATATCGGAATCTGTTTAACCTGCTCTGCTGCTATATATATGTATTGATTTCTTAAGATATTGTAATACAAAATAGATTCGTGTTATTGCTGTGCAAGCTCTGCGTGCTCTCTCATTTTCTAATACCTGATTCAATTGGGGTTTCCCCTTTGTCTTTATTTAAAGATTGAATATACAAAAAACCAGTTGTTTATAAAATTCTGTTATAAGAAATTGTTTCCACGATAATAGAATTCTAGGGAAGAACAGTATCCTTACAGTACAACTTGGAGGTAAAGTTCATTTTTTAAAAAATGCTATAGATTGGAACTCGAGTACCTTTCACGCCAGGCGCTATTCTGGAAATCCAGAGACTTCGGATGTTAACAATCCTGCAAGGAAACCAAAAATGTTAATTAGTATTAAGATTTGAAGTAAACAAAATTCAAGTGTCGAACATAGAATAATCACCAAGATAAATTTTGTACCAAAGAGATATTACACAGGTAAGTTATAACTTCAGTTAGCTTGTGTTTTGGGCATGTGTTCCTTATGCATCGTCAAAGGAATCATCCATGGATTGGAGAGGGAGAAGTGGACCAAGGTTGATCTGATGGGTACCCTCGCAACAAACAGGGCTCCCATCATTAGATCACAATAATCAATACTTAAACCATAAATATCAAAAGGAAATAAAAGAAACTTTTTAAAACTAGAATTATCAAGGATGCACAAAATAAAAACATGATCCATAAAAATTATACGAACTCGGATCACTAATGATGCCATGAGATTTTACCCTTATAACTGAAAGCAAATGTAGGCTACATGTCGACGATAAAGAGGATAATGAGATTCAACAAGGTTCGGGGTACCTAAAATATCTGTCTGTTTTTTCTTTGTTACAAACGAGGAGAATTTAGATATGTTAACTACCAGATTCCCAAATGAAGTGTATGGTTAAATATTCTAGAAATTTATTAAATATCTAGAATAATAATATCGCACAGTGGAAAATATTCACCGTATGTTTAGGCTCTTACAGGCATGACTAGGGTAATAGAGTAAATTATGTTTGAACCCAAAACCATGTCTCAAACTAAAAGGATGTATTACGGATTTCAACCCAAGAATTCCATATTTCCTACGGTGAGTCAAGGAGTCGATAAAATAAGGACCTAACATGACCCAAATAATGTAAATAAAGGAAAATCCGACCCTATCCACAGATAACACAGTAGGGAAATAACTATTGTAAAGGGTGATTTTGGAGCCATGAGGATCAAATCTTTGCCTTGACGAAGAACCCTTGTGAAAGTAATCACGGGTCATGATAGATCACTTAGCATACCATTACTCTACGTGAGTATTCTATGTTGAAACACTTAGGGTCACTAAAGTGGATCTACCATTGGATGTGCAGCGATGGGTATCTTGCAAGCAAATCCTTTGTAGAAAAGAAAACAAATATCCAGGCTACATATCAGAGAAAATAATGAGGGTAATTATGTATTGACAGAATCCGAACACAATCGAGACTACCCTATGATGCTATAACCTAAAACCCCTGTGTAAAAGACATTACAAAATAACGAAAGCTGGAGAACAAATGACCCCCTAACAAAAGAGTTAATACTGCAACCAACACCATTGCGACTCTTATGTATCTAACTAGAGTTCAAAGGGAAATATTTCTGCGAGGCAAGATTAACGAGAAAGGAGGTTCTCAAAGAATAACAGAAAGAAAAGAAAATACCATTACAGAGATGATTCAAATGAAACTAACACCCAGATAGGTTACAGTGCTCCAAGCAACAGGTTCTGAAGATCTTACCCGATGAAAGAGGGACCAAACAGATGCATAACGCTTCCTTGCTTGCATGAAACAGGTAGCCTCCTCGTCATTGGGGTTACGCATAGAGAAAGTTGCAGACATTAACACAGAGAGTTTTCTCCAAAAAGCCGTACATAGCCTAGGTAAGTTTGAAACAATAGTCGTAGGAAACCCCGCTGAATAGATCAATGGTGTTAATGACCAGATGTACCTCAGCCATGTGATTAGATTAAGGTGGTGGGATTACAATGGCTATAATAGATAAACAATGATCCCAAGGGAGTATGTTACAGATTTTCATAAATATCTCAGGCATGGTGTAATTAAACCATGAGAGTCATATCTTTGCCTACCTCACATCAAATTTATGGTGAATACAATGTTAGATTGTTAGGCTTATAGTTTAGTATTTGTTTTCAATTTAGTTAGGGTTTTACTCCTGTTGTCGGATCCATTAACCAATTTTTGGCAGGGTTAAATGAAAAGAAAATGAGCAGCCACACCAACTGCTAATTACAACCCTTACAAAGATTTAACTCTTACATTTTGGTGCCCTGATACTATTAACTCGGTTAATGAAAAACCTTTCACATAGGATCTATAGTTTAGTCAATACATTCGGCCTAGGGTCATTGCATGAATCTTTATGTTACCATGGTATGCCCTATGTTTTGCGCATTCAAGATGAAAATGCTATGGTGAGTACATAAATGTATTTGTTTAAGGAACTAAGCTACATTCCACCTTCCTTTTAGAATAGGGTTGAGATAGAGTCTTGCTTTTACATTTGTTCCAGGAAATGGTATGTGTAAATGGTGGAACATAAAAGAAGTAATAAAATCACTCTATTATTATAGTTAGGAAATGTCTACTATTATAGTTAAGAAATGTTTGAAAGGTATTCCAAGCGTTTGAATAATTCTAATGACCCTAGTTCAATTTTTTTTTAAATTGGTAAACTTGGGGTACATTACACTTGTGAATGGGAAATCTCCTCGAGCCATTCACTCATTAACGGAAATCTCTATGGGTGATGCATGATGGGTTGTTAGCAGTAAATCTTACTTATTGCATACTTAGAAGTGCAGAGGTGGTGGGTACGGTTAAGAGCAATTAAGGATTGGAGGTTTTGTGAACATTCCAACACGACGGCGTGCGAACGACATTCCATGATTTTAAAATTAACACCCGGAAGGGATAATATAACCCTCTGCAAATATTGGTTTAATGCATATTAATGGGAGATATCCTCGAGCCTTTCGCTCATCAATGAAAATCTATATGGTTCCTACATGATGAACAGTTAGCATTAAATCTTACTAATTACATATTTAGAAATAATACCTTATATATATATTTATAAACATTTTTTTATTATAGACAAGTGTGAAGGTGATGGAGACAGGGAAGAGAAAGCAAGGAATGACCAGGTATGAAAAGTAATTGGACAGGATTCAAAATAGGGTTACAGGAGATATTCAGGAGAGGTGAGTCTCCGATGGTCAAATTTGATGTCTCATAATTTTTTACTGCAAAACGTGTAAGACAAAAGAGGGCATGATGGGGAAGTTCAGTGGTCGGTTTGTATATTTTCAGAATTCAAGGAAAGTGGCTAAGTATGGACTAAGGAAATGGTCGGTCGGACTCATTTTCAGAATTAAGTATTGAATATTTTGTGAACGGTCCAACCCGACGATGCGCAAACGACATTCCATGATGTTTTAATTAACACTCAGAAGGGATAATATAACCCTTCATAAATCTTGGTTTAATAAGTATTCATGGGAGATGTCCTCAAATCTTGGTTTAGCATTAAAGCTTCCTAATTGCATACATAGAAATAAGAAATTATACACNATATATATATATATATATTAATGTTTTTCTGAACAATGTTTTATTATAAACAAGTGTGAAGATGACGGGGATGGGAAAGAGCATCTAAGGAATGGCCAATTATGAAAAGCGGTCAGACGAGTTTCATAATAGGGTTACAGGGGATTTTGAGGAGAGGTGAGGGCCTGACGGTCAAATTGCATGTCTCAGAAATTTTGACTGCAAAAGGCGTAAAAGAGAAAAGTGCATGATGGGGCAGTCCAAGAGATGGTTTGTATATTTGGGGATCTCTTGGTGTTGTTTGCAGGTCATGGAACAATGGAAGGGAAATATTGAGCCCACCTATCTGGGAGCCCACAATCGAAAAAGTGGCTAAGTATGGAATAGGGAAACAGTCGGTTAGACTTGTTTTCGCTAATATATGGAAATTTGTAATAGATATCCCATTACCTCGTAAGATATTTTCTGCATGTATATCGTGGAATTCCAGGTATTGTTTGTAGGTCGCAGAACAATTCAAAGGAAATATTGAAACCTCTTGTCTGGGAACATGCAAGAGAAAAAGTGGGTAAGTATGGAATAAGGAAGTGTTCAGTGGAATTCATTTACTCTAATATATTGATATTTGTAATAGATATCCCATTACCTTTAAGGATATTTTTTGCATATTTATGTACGAGTTCTATAGGAACAGTTATTATGATAGTCTCCTCGAGGCATGGTGAGATGTTAGCATTAGACCTTAGTTATTGCATACTTGGAAATAAGTGTGAAGGGTGAGGGAAAAGGAAACAAAAATTAGGAATTGGATATTTCATGAACCTTCCAACCCGATGATCTGCAAAAGAAACTCGAAGAAATGGAAAATTATGGAAAGTGTATGGATGGGCTTCAAAATGGGGTGACAATAGTTCCACAGGAGACGTGAGGACCCGACGATCAAATTGTATGTCTCAAAACTTTTGAGTTAAAAATGTGTACCATGGAAGAGGAGATGATGGGAAAACTGTGTAACACAGAAGAGGGTATGATGTGAGAGTCTGGTTGTAAATTTGCGTATCGTGGAAGTCAGGGTGTTGTTTGCACGTCATGAAACAATGGAAGTGAAATATAGAGCCCGACTACACAGAATTTCATAGTCGGAGAAGTGGTTATGTATTGAATGGGGAAGCGGTCGGTCATAATCGCGATATAAAAGCACGAGTGCAAATGTGAACTTGCGAGTCTGCCAACCCATGCAGCTAGACATTTTTCAGAAAAATGACTAAGTAACGAGAAAGATAAAGTACAGGGGAAAGGGAAATAGTAATTTGGTTAAGTATAGAAGAGGGAAAAGAAGGGATAATATATTCACATCTGTAATAGATATTCCATTTCCTCGAAAGATATTTTTTGCATGTTTCTGGAGAAGTTATATAGTTATTGCATATACTTGGAAAGAACTTTGAAGGTGGCAGGAACATAAAACAATGACTAGGAATTGGAAAAGGTCTGAACTTGCCAACCCAAAGATCCACTGAAGAGATTGCAAGAAATGGCCAAGTGTGGAATGTGGTTGGATGAGCTTCAAACTAGGGTGACAAGGGTTACCGGGGAGATGTAAGGCCCCGATAGTCAAATTGTATGTATCAGAAGTTTTGAGTCCAAACTGTGTAAGACGAAAGAGGGGTTTATGTAGGATTTTGGAAGTCAATTTGTATATCGCAGAAGCTGGGGGGTTATTTGCATGTCAAGGAATAGTGGAAGTACAATTTGCCTATCTCAGAATCTGTAAGCGAAAAATTTAGGTAAGTATGGAATTGGAGGCCCAAAAGAGATTCCAAGAAATGGAGAAATATGGAAAGTGAATGCAAGTGATTCAAAATGGGCTGACAATAGTGCCCAAGAAGATGTGAGGACCCCAAGGTCAAATTGAAAGTCTCATAACTTTTGAGTGAAAACTATGTATCATGGAATATGGTATGATGTGGGAGTTTGGCAGTAAATTTGTATATCGCAGAGGTCTGGGTGTTGTTTGTAGGTCACAGAACAATGTAAGTACAATATAGAGCCTGTCTGCTCGGGAATCCTCAATTTGAAAAGTGGTTAGGCATGGAATGGGTAGCGGTTGGTCAGAGTCGCGATATAAAAGAACAAGTTCAAACGTGAACCCATGAGTCTACTAATGCGATCATTGAGACATTTTCGGAAAATGACTAAGTAACTAGAAAGAGAAAGTAGAGGGGAAAAATAAGAAAGAATTTGGTTAAGTATAGAAGAGGGAAAAGAAGGGCCAATATATTCAAATTTGTAATAGATATTCCATTTCTTGTTTAGATATTTTCTGTGTGTTTCTGGATAATTTGTATACTTATTTCATATACTTGGAAAGAGTTCTGAAGGTGGAGGGCACACAAAACAACAACTAGAAATTGAAAGTTTCATGAACCCGCTAACCCGACGATCCGCAAAAGAGATATCAAGAAATGGTCAAGTGTGGAAAGCAGTCGAACGGGCTTCAAAATAGGGTGGCAAGGGTTCCCAAGGAGATGTAAGGCCCTGATGGTCAAATTGTATGTATCGGAACATTTCAGTGCAAAATGTGTAACACGAAAGAGGGGATGATGTGGGAGTCCATAAGTAAATTTTCATATCGCAGAAGTCAGAGTGTTGTTTGCAGGTCATGGAATAATGGAAATGCAATTTAGAGAAAGGGGAAGCACTCGGTCAGAATCGCGATATAAAAGCATTAATGAAAATGTGAACATGTGAATCTGCCAACCTGCGCAGCAAGACATTTTTGGAAAAAACAACTAAGTAACCAGAAAGAGAAACTACACAGGATAAAAGAGTGGGAAAATAGAAAGGTGGAGGGGAATTTTCGTAATAGGGAATTGGTTTCAAACAAGTCCCATAGCTGCAAACCATCATTTTGTAGTCTAATATTTTATCCACTTATTTTTTTTCTATTGTGCTTGTACCATTAAAAAGGGTGTGAGAAAATGCTTTGTTGAAGATTAGTTTTTATTGCAACTGCTGGGAGTAATTATGTTCTTGATACATTCTTCCATGACTTTAACATATTAAATTAAGTATTAATCTTCTTTCATGATTGGTTGTTATCATTAAATATTAATAAATGCATGTTTAGAAACAATAATGATGATCTTGAATTTTAATATTGTAGTTGATTTCACAGTCCTATTTGACTACAACCACCATATATCATTTTCTTTTTTTATTCGCGAACAATTTTTTTGGTAATTTCATTAATAAAGTAAAAAATGCTTGAATAGAGGCCAAGGGATGGAAAACTAATAAAATGTTCCCTTTTGGACTAAAGGAATCAAGGAAGTGAAAGGGAAATAAGAAATCATTTTCTTAGCAAGGCTGAGATGAAAACAAAATTTCTATGGCGGGGCCTGGACTGCCGCATTGTGATTTGGTCTTTCTATGTTCTATCTGCATTACAAGTAGAATTTAATGTTGGTTTGAAACTGTCTAGAATTCATTTTTGTTTCCATAAAATCCTGATGAGATCGACACAATGCATTGTCATATAATTGATAATTCTCCATATTAGATCAAATTACTTGAGCCAATACAATATTAAAGAACTATGAGACTATCAGACCATGCCAATGAGAAGAGGTGTTAAATTTAGCAAAGAAGCAGCAACCAAGACTCCAAGGAAAAATTGTTAATACTAAATCCATTAAAAAAAAAAGAATATTGGGTAGTGTATATCTATCCATAGAAATTGGACTGAGTTCTTTGCACCAAAACATTGAACATATTTTCCATAAACACAGGCACAGGACCTGCAACATGAAGGATCCATCGAGATTCTCTTCAACGTGGATACAAAACTGATTACCATGGTTTTTTTAGGAAATATTTACAGTCTTCTCCTTGAGAGGTCAATGTTCGCTACCCCAATCGCAATATCTTGTGGAAGACCTGAGCTGACAAAGAAACATGAGAGTGGTTCCGCAGTGAATAAATCCTTGGATTGAAGCATATGAAAAACACTCCTTCTCCTGACCCTAACATCACTCCAATGTTGCACCCCAGGAAGAAAGCAATGCAAAATTTTCCAAATGCAAGAGGACATAAGCACCCGTCTTCATGGTAAAATTTATAGTTCTCACAAGCTTCCCATGAGCAAGAAGATGAAAAAAATTGCAGGGAAAATGAAAGAGACCGAAACTGAAAGTTAGGACACACCAAGAGAAGACCTCCTCATAGTTGAAGACTTCATGGACTCAGGTTGCACGAAAAATTCCAAACGCCCAAATTAGTCCATTATGAGTGGAAGGAGATGAGTAGTAGTAATATTCCTTGCACTAGTGGGAGTTATGGTCCTCATCCACTAATATGTTAATTGTATATCCATAGAACAAGAGAGTTGTCCCATAATTAAATAGTGTTTTGACTTGAAATATATCTCTGGGAGCATCAATAGACCATTTCCTTACAGTGAAAGACTTCCACCTAAAACAGACTAATCTGGACCTCTGGAATCCCTATTTTTGAGCTGCAAAGAGGCTATTGCATTCAACATTGATTTATTTTATGAAACCCCTTCTTTTCATCTCGTCACGGTCGCCATCGTCGAGCTAGCAAGTGCCCCCCGTTATGGTTGATTTCAATTTGGGTGCAGGAGTGGGAGAAACATCTGCATTACCATCATCCATTGTCATATCATTGCCCATCAGATCATCTTCTCTTGGATAAAAACTGATCACATCAACCTCTGTGCCAGCCATCAATGCAGGAGAGTAGGTTGTCTAAGCAGGCGAGGTTGCCTTGGAATTATTTTGCTTGAAATATATCTCTCGGTGCACCAAGGGACCATCTCCTTTTTTTTCTCCTGGGTGGAGGGAGATGAGTAGTAAGAATAATCCTTCGGGTAGTGGAACCTCTTATCATCATGCTTGAAGGTGTTTACTATATCTAGATATAACTGATGTGGAACTGATGCCATAAGTTAACAGGAATTTCCATTTGCTCCAGATGATGTTTGAAATTAAAATTCGAAAGGGATAATATAACCCTCCACAAATATTGGTTTAATGTGTATCAATGGAAGATCTCCTCGATCCTTTTGTTTATAAATGACAATATCCAAGGTTCGTGTGTAATGAGTTGTTACCATTAAAGCTTACTAAATGCATATTTAGAAAACATTGTGATTAATGATTAGAGATTTCATAAAGGCGCCAATCGGACAACGTACGAAAGATATTTCATCATGATTGAAATGAATACTTGGAAATGATAACACTCTTCTTCGAAAATATTGGTTTAATTCCTATTAATGACAAATTTTCTCTGGACTTTCGGACATTAATGACAATCTTAACGGTTCCTACATGATGAGCTATTAGAATTAAAGATTAATAATTGCATATCTATAAAGAAGTGTGAAGGTGGTGGGGATGGCAAAGAGAGATTAAGCCTTGTACATTTCGTCCATCATCCAACCCGCAAAAGAGATTCCAGGAAATGGCCAATTATGGAAAGTAGTTGGGCAGGCTTCAAAATAGGGTCACAAGATATACTCAGGAGACGTGAGGGGCCAATGGTTAAATTGTATGTCTCTGAAATTTTGACTGCAAAATTTGTAACGTGGAACATGGTACAATGACGAATTTATGCGATCAATTTGTATATCACGGAATTTTTGGTGTTGTTTGTAGGTAGTGGAACAATGGAAGCAAAATGTTGAGAAAGCCTGGCCAGGAACTGGTGATGGTAATAGTGGCCAAGTACACAATGGGTAAGTGACTGGTCAAACATGTCATGTAAAATCATGAGACATACTTAGAACAAGGAATATTGACGGGATTGAAAACATGGCCACAAGTTCTACTCAGAAGACGTGAAGGCCCAATGGTCAAATTGTATTTATCCCAAATTTTGATTGAAAAATGCGTAACACAGAACAAGGGACAATGACGGATTTTGATGGTCAATTTGTATATTGTAGAACTTTGAGTGGTGTATATAAAAGAATGAGACATTGAGAAAAATGATACATTCAGAAAAATGACTAAGTAACGAGAAAGGGAAAGAAAATGAGAAAAAGAAAGGGGAATTTGGTCGCTAATTTGTAGATTGGGGAAGTCTGGGTTCTTTTTGTAGGAAGTGGAACAATGGAAATGTAATGTTGATCCCTCCTATCTGGGGACCCACGATGATTTTTTTTTTTTGAATATGAAACAGGGAAGCAGTCGGTCGGACTCATGATAAAAAAGTATCAGTATAAATCTGAAGACGTGAATCCATCAACCCCCACACCTAGACATTTTCTGAAAAATCACTAAGTAACCAGAAAGGGAAAGCAGAGGGAAAAAAGAAAGGGGATGGAAATTTTCGGAAGCGAGAATTGGTGTAAGAAATCCACATTGATGGTCTTAACAATAACTATGAACTACATTAAACATGTGAATAGGTTCTTCAATCAAGGAATAGATAAATCGAGCCATGCTTATAGTTTCCATGATGTGTTTGTATAAGAGAAGCATCGAAAAGACACAAGAAAATCAATTTTGGGATGTTTAATTAAATTTATTGTACTATCAACTTCATCAAATGTATACCAACGACCAATTTGAATTTTAATGTCCTGTCATTGATATGATAGTTCTGTTGGACTTCACATAGTATATATATCCTTTTATTAAAAAATATTCCTGGAGATGAATTTTGCTAAGTTCATCGATCAAGGAAAAGTGCTAAAATGAACCACATACTACATTTGTGTCAGAGAGATTATATTAGAAGGAAATGTACATCCTGCATATTCTTTAAGATCATAGAAAAATTGCCAAGATCTTGAATGTATGATTAATTTTCCAGAACGAGGCATACAACCAAGAGACAAGTAAACACCAAATATATTGAAAGTCGAGGCACAAGGAAATGCATGAACACAGAAGATGCCAAGTCAGGTCCCAATGGCTTCCATAGAGAAGTACACATCAAACTTTGCATAAAACAATTTGATATATAAAAAAAAAACACATGTGGCATTGATTTTCTCTTACATCTGGTATATGTTCCCATGAGAAAATAATCGGGGCCATGAGATATGAACAAAATTCTCCCAAACAAAAGACAACACAAAACTAGCGGAGCTTCACCATTGTACCCCAGATATAACCAAACCCCAAAATGGGGAACAAGAAACCTTTCGATTACTATTTTACCATGAAGCAAGATCACTATGGACATTTTCTTTTGATAGTGTCATGTTCTATCACTACCAGTTTTAACAATGCCAAATTTCCAATAATATTGGAAATGCTTGATGGTTCTTCTCAGAGGAGAAAGTTGTTTCGATGGTAAAAAGGATGTACCTAAGTTATTTACAGTTGGATACTTTGTATGGGGTTTTTACTCATGTTTCCCATTTATGGACTAAATAATCTTATTCACTTGTACCTCAACAATAAATGGACTTGCCTGTATGAATTCCAATGCTCGAACTCCCCAATCTCTATAGTGAGTTTTGAAGATCTCAAGCTCATGTTTCTATCCATGCTGAGCCCTTTTTTTCAATTAGGGCATCGATAAAATGCAGATACCATACCATAAATGTATATTTGGAGATCATCTTCTTTTTTATTCGGGTACCCAAAAAATGCAGAAATCCTGCCGTGGCTATACTGTTGGAAAACATTCTTCCAATTTGCGCACCCAAAAAGGTCCAGACTCCTCCAAAAAATCCACAGCTAGCCACAATTTTTTTTTTTTCATTTCGACACCCCAACAAACATGAAAAATAACAACAACGATTTCATTTGTAGTTAGATTCTCCTTGTTGTTTCGAGTGCACAAAAATAAACAAAATATCTGGAAAGAAAATTTTACAGCCATAGATGTAAAATCCGAAGAACTCGAGTCCGACGAACGTTCATCTAGGTGTTGAAGAAAAATTATAGACACACGATATTTTTTTCGTTTCCTGCCAAAGATTGATACGATATTTTTTTTTCATCCGATATGCAATATTGCATTGTCCTCATTTAATGTAAATTTTCTATGTATCTGAAAGTCGCGTAGCGTGTAGACACTATTTTCTTTTTTTTGTAGGTATGCTTCATATGACGATTTTGCTAACCTAGGAAGCACATCTTCTAATAGAGGATTTCTAATTGTACAATGTACGATTTTGTTTCCCACAGTTCAGATGGCAGCATTGAAGCAATGTCTATATATGTAAGGTAATTTTTTACTGCATCGTAGACACTCAATTGCATCATCACTTATGAAAGTAGGAGAAAAACAAGGAGAGTTACATTTCACACATACAGGCTCGAAGGGGGTTGAGTATGCATTCATTGCAACCAAAAAACCCTCAACCTCGGCACATCAACATAGTAGTTAATATATTCAACAATATAATATACAACTGCACAANGGTGAAGGAAATTTGTATGAGAAAAGTAAGGATGAAATTGTAGATGTATACACACAATAGTTGTAGAGATAGTTAGTTTCTTGAGATCTTGTACTATGTATGTTCACAATTTTGTTACAAATGTTTCTTGGGTTGTGCGAAAGATCCTTTCTTTAACATCTCTTTTCTTTGTCATATTTTTGAAGATTATAAGTGGAAATTTCCCTTTATGAAATTGTTGTTCCATTGAGAAAAACAAATTTGAATAGGTGTCGAACAATAGCAGCTGCAACATGGAATAGTACAATAGTTGTATAACATAACCGAGACACATATACATGTGAAAGTAAAGGAAAAAACTGGATATGAATAATGGTACCATTGCCTTGTCATTGTATGAATCTCCATATTTTATATGGAGAATGTGTTGTGATCTAAGTTTTCTCGTGAGTGTGAAAACTACACCCGTGGTTTCGATTGGGTAAGTGTCATTGCTCTATGCAAGTTGGTTGATAGTTGTGTCCAGGACAAAACAACATTCTGAACAAATAGCGGTATTTTTTTCCACAATACTTGTTTCGTTGAGAGATATAATCTCATCACAATCACCACGGTCTTATACTATTTTGGGAAATATATTAAAATTGGTAATGGATATCCCATTAACTGGCAATATGTTTTCTGCATGTTTCTAGACAAGTTGTGTGGGAACAGTCAGTGTGACTGTCATTAGGGCCTCGTTTTATGTCATGTCAACACACATAATGGATCTAGTTTTGTTTTCCTTCTCCAAGTAGGTGTTATAGAAGACCATTATGTCTCTGATGAACACTTGTCCAGTTGGACGTTTATTCAAGCCCTTTATTGATAGTATTTTGGGTGTTACAAGTTTATACCTCGTGACATCTTTTGAACACGAAAATTTATCTGAATCGTACTCTGCATTATTTTTTTGTTTTCTTTTTTCCTTTCATAAATGTACAAGTAGACTCACAACTTGGATGAAGTATGGAGCCAAATTTTTGCAACGAGACCTCTTAGTTTGCAGAACTTGCGCTATGTTCAGCATATAACTTGTGCTTGTTGATACCTCTTGTGAACTCCAAACTATGTGTTGCATATGACATCAGGATATTCATCATCGCATAGATGAATAAATAGAGGAGGATATTTGTTTGGTAAAAATATGAGGAAAAAAATGTATGCATCTTTACCTTTGGCCTTGTCGGTCTGTTGATCTTTACGATGATTGATTGCTCATGGCCATGTCACTAGTCCAACTTTTTCTGATTCAAGTATGTGTAGATGAACATCAGAAGGAATCAATAAGCATATGCATTGTATATTGTCCATAATTGTTCTGACTGTCACATACAGGGTCGAAGGAGATGGAATATGAAATAGGGTGTGAAGGGATACTCATGAAACATGATGAGTCGATGGTCAAATTGTATGCCTTGGATTTTTTGATTGAAAAAATGTGTAACAGTAAATAGGGCATGATGGGGAGGTACGACGACCAATCTATATATCGCAAAACTTTTGAATCCATAGGGGCAATATTGAACCCGTCAGCCCGAGAACCTGCGATCGAAAAAGTTTCTAAGTATGGAATGATGTAGAAGCATGTGTATAAATGTGAACCTGTGAGTCCACCAACCTATGCACTTAGAAATTTTCGGAAAGACAACTAATAAAAGAAACCAGAAAGAAAAAGTAGACAAGAAAAGTTAAGTATAGAAGAGGGGAAAAAACGGATAATAGAAAGTGAGAAAATTAGAAATGGGGAGGGAAACGTTTGGAAGTGGGAAGTATCAACAAAGGCCCATTGGTTCCAAATCATCATTTTCTAGTACAATATTATTTGAACCAACCCATTTTGTATGTTTCATTTACTAGCACAGTTGGTATACCTTTTTGAAGATTGTACCACAACCCCCTCTACTGTGGCATATAAGAATTCATCTTCCAGTCCAACCAATCTGTTTCTTTTAATGTAGAAACATCTAACATGTAGTGGACATGAAGGTAAGTTAGTATGCTAAAATACAAGTAAAAGAAATAAATATAGTTCTATTTATTTCAATGTAACAACAAAGATAATACAATTCACATGAGGATAAGTTACTATGTAGAAAGATACGTAGTATCTGCATATAGTAAAATAGGTGCAAAGCAGTAGAACAAGTAGAACAAATACACAAACAATAAATGAAATACTAAACCCTGGAATATGAAATAAGAGTAGAGGCATGCACCTCTGCAACTCCTCCTCCACATTTGTGGGAAAGAGTCCATCGTCCTCTCCAACCACTTTGTTTTTCTAAATGTAGCAATACAGAAAAAATACAGTGGACATGAAGGAATTTGGTATGTGGGAAGACATGTAAAAAATAAACAGAGTTCAAATTTTTTCAATGTAGCGGCATAGAAAATACAAAGGGCATGAAGATAAGTTATTATGTACGAAGGTATGCAATATCAACATACAATAAATTAGGTGAACACATATACAGACAATTAATGAAACACAAAACAATGGAATATGAAATAATAGTACAAGCATGTACCTTTGTATCTCCTCTTCCATTGCTGCGGTAAAGACTCATTCGTTTTCTCCAACTATTTTGCTTGTTTGAATGTGGGAACACACAAAATACAATGAACATGAATGGAATATGGTATGCAGAGGAAAACAAGTAATATGTACATACACTAAATGAGAATCAATGAATAGAATAAAAGATAGTTAGAAACATGACCCTTTGCTTTTCTCCATCGATGGTTGTAATTATATAATTTTTTTCCTGCCCAAAATACATTAGAAGCCACAAAATATTAAGAAATGCAATGGCCATAGCTAAATGATTTTGGTTTTCTGCGGCAAATTATCGAGATATTCTTTGACACATGGAAATATAATTTTGCAGTATCTTTGGTGTACATCTCATATTTAAATTACAAGACAAATTGTATCATGGTCACACCATCCTGTGTACAGGATAAAGAGGTTGTATTGTGATATGGGCACATTTCACCATATATGGTTAATAAGTGCATTTTGGACATGTTTTATCTTAACAAAAATACAACATACATTGTAATTGCACAAATAGTTTCCAATCATTTTTTATGCCACTATTTTGTATCATGTCAACACTGAAGTATCCTAGAATGATAATGGTTTCATCCAAGTGTAAATGGTGTGATGCATTTGAGAACACATTCATTATGCTAGCAATGTTGCATGCCAAACAACATAGAATCTGAATACTGCAATTTGCAATCTAGAGAACACCACTCTTGGTAGCACCATATCAATATCCTTTTCTTCTACAATAACATTTTAAAAATACATGTAGGTATGGTCCAGAACTAGGAAAAAGAAATGGAGAAAACATTAAGAGAAGGATAGGTGGGCATGAGACAGACGTCATATCTCAACTTCTCCAGACACGTCAAACAATAGAACTGCAAGTCCACTCATGAGTGTAGAACCTGAACACCGCAAAGTGAAAAAAAAAATTGCTCCAACTGCTAGCGTATGACCCAAACCTTGCAAAGCCAAAGTAAACAAAATAAAACAACAATCAACAAACCAGTGAGCAATCACGAACATGCCCAACTGGAGCCCCAGGACCTCAAACTTGCAAACTTGAGCCAAACAACAAAAAGAAGCAACTAACGAGCCAACGAACCAATGAACAAGCAACAAGCATTGAATGAGTAAACAACATATCTATCTCCAACGATTACCAAACTGAATCCCAACCACATAAGGAACTAGAAACATATGATGAGCATGCTAGTAGAAATAATCAAACATTCTTACTTGCAAACTGCAAATAGTGAACAACAAAGAACAAATAGAAAATGAAATTATGGCATCGAAACTTACTCTGAAATGATGAACGACAAAAGCGTAGGTTGAATTATGGGTGCAACACCTGGAGCCTGCAAAGTAAAAAAAAAACATATTCAACTACGAATGTAGTACCCCAACCCTACAAAGTTGAAGTAAACAAAAGCAAGAAACAAGAACCAACAGGTCCAACTGTAGGCGCAGGCCCCCAACCTTGGAAAGTTGAACCAAACAACAACAAGCAACAACCGACGAACCAACGAACAAGAAGCACCCACCGAACTAGTAAAAAATGTATGTATCTTCAATAATGACCAAATTGCATTCCAAGAATAGAATAAGTATGAAATATACAATGCCTATTCAACTGGCGAAGGACAACAATATTGTCCAAATTCACTGAAACATTGTATGGAAAAATTTGAGGAAAAATGTACTCACAGAAGCCTATTTAGGTAAACATTTAAGGCTATCAGTTTTTTTAAGGGCCTAACGATATGCAAACATTTAAGTTGTCAGGCCTACTTCAGGACCTCGCACGATGTAAACATTTAAGTTGTCAGGCCTAAACCTCAATAAAAGTGTCAATGCTCTAAACCTTTAAGTATGTAAACATTTCAATACAAATACAAAGGACTAATAATAATAATATGACATATTAATATGTGATCGCTATAGTCCCTCTACGCCTTCGGCATGGACTAATAATAAAAAATAAATAAAAAACAATGTCCATGCTCAAAGCTTTCGGTATGTAAACATTTCAGAAAAAATTTAATAAAAATTAAAAAAGAGCGTCTAAGCTCAAAACTTTGGATATCTACACATTTACAACATTGGGAATAACAAAGTTGATAGTA